>JAGVVM010013224.1:0-13052 GCA_019149425.1 Psidium friedrichsthalianum
CCAGTATCGTGTCTTCGACGTATATGTCAGGACTTCCCATTATACATAACATCTTTGCCCTTCCTATTACGCGCTTGACTATCACAAGAATATACACAGCTGGCACTAGTTAGGCCAATAGGAATATCTTCTAAGAAATTTTAAAGCCACTCTACTTCTTCACCGGCCTTATTCAAAGCAATAAATTCTACTTTCATAGTAGATCTCACAATACAAGTTCGTTTGAATGATTTCCAAAACACAGCTCCTCCATTAAGTAAGAACACATACCCACTTGTGGATTTGTGTCTCTTATGCCGGTTATCTAATTGCATCACAGTATCCTCAAGTACCATTGGATACTCTGTGTAATGCAAAACAAAACTTTGAGTATGCTTTAAATAGCCCAATACACGTTTCATAGTTTCCAATGATTTTTATTTGAACTAATTGTAAATCGACTTAGCGTGCTCATAGCACAAGTTATGTCTGGCCTAATACAGTTCATAATATACATTAAACTGCCTAGTATACTGGCATATCATTTTGAGTCTTACTTTCACCAGTATTCTTTCAAAGATATAAATTAACATCTATCGGGGTTTTACTAGTATGATATTTAAATTCTTGTATTTTTCAAAAACTTCTCAATGTAGTGAGACTAAGATAGAGCTAACCTTTCAGATGTCTTATGGATTTTAATCCCTAAAATAACATCTGCGACCCTCATATTTTTCATATCAAATTAGTTGTAAGCATGCATCTGGTCGCCTAATAACGCCACTATCGCTACCCATTATGAGCATGTGTCTATATACAAAATGAAATGGCAAAACCATATGAGTGTTCTTAACATATACACATTTATCACATTATTAATCTTAAAACCATTCGACAATATGACTTGGTCAAATTTAGTATGCCATGTTCGGTGCTTGTTTCAAGTCATAGAGTAACTTAATAAGTCGACATACTTTCTTCTCTTGTCTTGGAATAATGAACCTTCATATGTTCCCAATATATTCTTCTTCCAGATCCCTATTTAAGAAAGCCATTTTCACATCCATTTGATGGATTTCAAGCTTATGCACCTCTGCTATGACTATTAGCATCCTTATAGATGTAATTCTGGTAACATGTGAAAAAGTGTCAAAATAATCAAGACCTTCTTGTGCTTGTATCCTTTTACCACATGCTTAGCCTATATTTATCAATAGTACCATCCGCTTTCGTTTTCCTCTGAAAATCATGGGTTATTACTAGGAGGAAGGTTAACCAATTCCCAAGTATGGTTTGACAAAATGGATTCAACTTCACTATTGATAGCTTCTTTCTAGAATGGGGCTTTGGGGACGTCACAACCTCTTTAAAGGTCCGAGGCTCATTTTCTAACATATATGTTAGAAAATCAAGCTCAAAAGAATTAGAAGTTCTTTGTCTTTTACTACGTTTAGATTCATCCTCCATAGGATTGCGTCTAGGTGTAGTATCCCGAGGCCTCTTATTATTGTTATTTGGCTCATATATTATGTTATACGAAAAGATATATCAAAGAACGAAGCGTCCCTTGACTCAATGATCGTATTGACATGTATATCTAGGATCTTAGATTTATGAACAAGAAATCAATATGCATTAATGTAAGAGCATATCTAATAAAGACACAATCAACGATTTCAATCTATTTTAACCTTTTAGGTTTAGGAACCGTAACACTAACAAAACACCTCACACTTTAAGATATTTCAAATTAAGCGTTCTGCCTTCACTTCTCATAGGGAGTTTATTGTATTCTTTTATGGGTATTCTATTAAGATAAAATTTCTGTCAAAATAGTTTCCCCCATAAATTATGCAGTAAACCTGAACTATTCAACTATGCATTCATTGTCTCTTTAATGATCGATTTTTTTTTGAGCCACTCCATTGGATTGTGGCACATAAGAATGAGTAATTGGTGAACTATACCAAACTCAAAACAAATTCCTCAAAATGAAATTCATATTCACCTCCTCTATCACTCCTTATCATTTTAATTTTCTTATTTAACTGAGTTTTCACTTCAGACTTATAAGTTCTAAAAGCATTCACAGCCTTATCTTTGCTACTAAGCAAATAAATATAACAATACCTTGAGCAGTCATCTATGAAGCGATAAAATATTTCTTACCATCCCTTGATGGTATTGCTTTCATATCAATACGTCAGTGTGCATTAAATCTAAAAGTTCTGTGATTTTATTATCTATAGAATAAAATAGAGACTTAGAAAACTTAAATTCAACACACACTTGGCATTTTTCACTTGGACGTTCAAATTTGGCAATAAGCCCATGTTCATTAATTTCTTTATTGACTTATAATTAATATGTCCTAATCTAGCATACTATATATTGGAAGACTCAAGCACATAAGCAGAAGCAACTTTATTCAAAGCATCATTTGGTATAACAATCATTACATTCAACTTGAAAAGACCATCACTAAGGTAACCCTTTCCCTATATATATCTCACTTTAGAGAGTACAAACTTATTAAATACAAACACCAATTTGAAACTATTCTTGTAAGGAGAGATCCCAACACTAAATTCTTCGTATGTCTGGCACATGCAACACATTGTTTAGTGTCACTATTTTTCCAGAAGTTATCTTCAGAGCAACCTTTCCAATGCCTTCAATCTTAGAGATCGATGAATTATCCATGTAAAGTTTTCATCACCTCTCATAGGCGAGTAAGATGTAAACATCAATTTATTAGTGCATATATAACGAGTTGCTCCAATATCAATCCACAATTCTTGGGATTTCCCACCAAGTTGCACTCAGATATCATGGCAGTAAGACTGATATCATCAACACATTGGATATCTGTTCCACCACATTCGCCTCAGTCTCTTTCTTTTCTTGGTTCTACAGTAATGGCACGATGTCTAGACTTTCCACAGTTGTAGCATTTGCCAATGAATTTTTCTGGCCTTGGGTAAATCCCTCTCTAAACTTTTTCCTATTCTTGTTGGGTTTCGATCATTCTTTAACAATGTTGGCCTTAAGACCTCTAGTTGCTATCAACTTTCTTCTTAGAAAGTTTATTATCTTCCTCTATCCTCAATCGAATGATTAGGTCTTCAAGTGATAACTCATTTCTCTTGTGTTGAGATAATTTTTGAAGTCCTTCCAAGATGGTGGTAACTTTCAATGAAAACAACTACTTGAAATGACTCACTAATCATTATACCTTCAACAGGAATGTCATGCATGATCACTTGAAGTCTTGAACTTGACTTAAGATGATTTTGAAATCAACCATCTGAAGTCTAGAAATTTTCCAACAATGGATTCTTCAACTCGGCATCTTCGTTTTATATTTCTTGTCCAGACTTTCCATAATCCTTAGCCGTTTTCAATGTACTATAAACATTATAGAGGACATTGTCCAGACCATTGAGGATGTAGTTGCGACACAAGAAGTAGTTGCGACACAGGTGTCGCGACCTAAAAATTTCGATGGTGGAAAATTTTTAGGTTAACGGATTATTAGGTTAATTAGATTGACTAACCTAATACGGACTCTCCAAAGTCCTACCGAATCGCAACTTTATTTTTTTTTTGTTCAAATGATTTTAGAATTGGAGTCACCACTAATCATTTTTTGGTAGGCCGATTAGAAACCTAAGTAAATTAGTAGGATAATTAAATTACTCCTATGAACCAGAGATTATGAGTCGAGGACTTGTTACACTAGTTAATTAAAACTAATACCCTTGCGGTACCTTAATTCCATGGATATCCTAATTTGGCAGCTCTAGGTGGTTTACTCTTCAGACTCTAGTGAGATGTTCTTTTTTTTCAATTTTTAGATGAAATGTATGGATGGTAATGGGTACATGGATAAACAAAACGTGAATGTGCAAATATAGACACGCAAACATATACACGCGAACGCAGACATGCAATCATGAATATGCGAGTATGGATTTACAAATATGACATGCAAACGTAAACGTACATTACATGCAAACGTGTACACGCAAATACGGCATACGAACATTGATATACAAATACAGTACGCGAACACAGATATGTGGATACGACAAACAAACACGGACATGCGGACACGACACGCGAATAAATCATCAAAAATAGGATTGGCCAGTCGAAATGGCTCGTTTCCTAGTTTTTGCGGTTTTTCTGAATTTTCTGAAATTTTTCAAAACAATTTGCCTATAAGAGGCAAAATCGTCATTTTGAAAAGATCAAGAAGGAAAATCATCAAAATAGGATTGGCCAGTCGAAATGGCCTGTTCCAAATTATGGGATTTCTTGAATTTTTTTTATGAATATACATGAATTAATGACAATACGAATACGACGTCCATACGTGACATGCAAATACGATTATGCGGATACAAAGACGTGCGAATACGACATCGGAATTCGAAGACGTATGAATACGATATGCGTATCACGAAACCAATCAACAGAATACATGAAACCTTACACCACCAAGTAGGAGGCAGAGCTTACGTGATCTGGGTTCGGATAAAAAAATATATAAAATAATACAATACGAATACGTATGTGGTATGGCAAAGTATGCATGAGCTATACTTTATGAAATGCACATGAATGCCATTTTTGGTATTTCGAATTAAATAAGACTGACGATGCAAAATATTCTAAATATAAATGCAATATTAAAAGATACGATATAAAAGAAGTATATAAATGTAAGGATTAAATATTCCTTGAAGCGAAAGAGGGAGTGAGCTAACGACTTTGTGCAGTGTTACGACCTCCAGCAGGTGGCTTGCCTACGCATTCTGAGGTTTGATAATGCATAACCAAAAACATAAAATAGAGTACAGAAAGAAGTAAATAAAGAACCTCCAGCAGTGGCTCGGCCTATCGATTCTGGAGTTTGATGATATGGAAATTAAACTGCAAAAAATAGAATACAGAAAGTAGTAAATAAAGAACCCCAGCAGGTGGCTCGAACCACCAATTCCGGGGTTTGATAATACGAAAATTAAATTACAGAAAATACAATACAGAAAGCAGTAAATGAAGAACCTCTAGCAGGTGACTCGGCCCATCAATTCTGGGGTTTGATAATACGGAAATTAAAATGCAGAAAATAGAATATATAAATCAGTAAATAAAGAAACCTCCAGCAGATGGCTCGGCCACCAATTCTGGGTTTGATAATACAAAAATCAAAATATAAGAGATGGAATACAAGAGATCTTTACACCACCAAGTAGGGCAGAGCCTACCGCAATCTGGGATTCGAATCTTTAAGCGAAAAATGCAGAAAATTGCCATACGAATACGACATGTGAATATGAAGACATACGAATATGACACGGCATAATCGAAATTTAAATCAATCCATTAGTAATGACATTCTCGAAGATTTTAATGGTTAGGATCATTACCTGATTGACGGATTCGATTCCGAGTCGGACCTCGTATTACCTTATGGATCAAGATTGCGGCTCGAACGATGGAGATGAACTCGTGACTTATGTTGATCGGTAGAAAAATTGGTGATGGTAACACCTAGCTTTAAACTCCCACCATCTTCAAGATTCTCTTTTGGAAAAGAATTCTCTCTCTCTCTCTTGGTTTTTCCTTCTTTCTAATTTTTCTTCAATTTCTCAAAACCCTATCAAACATTCAAAATTTTCTCTCCTAAAAATCCTGTCTCCCAAGCTCCCTTGTTCCTCCTTTTATAACCCACTCATCTATATCCCATTCTAATTTCTCCACTAACTGTTCTCATCTCCATCTTCCTTGTTTATTCCTATCTTATTTTCTCCATCTATTCTTCTCTATCTCCTCTTCTCCATCTTCCCTTCTCCATCTCCTTTCTCTATCTTTCCTTCTCTATTCTAATTTCTCCACTAACTCTTCTTTTATTTATTTACAAAATAATCCCTCAAGTGTTAGGTATTTGCACTCTAGTCCCTGAGATTTAAGTATTTGCAATTCAGTCCCTGGAGAAATATTTCTTAAGTTCAAATTTCCACACAATTTTCGACACACCTCCCCTATGCTGGTCGAAATTCACCTCATGTCTAGTTCAATGCTTGTCAAATTAAGCTCATTCTTGCTGCCGAAAATGCAAAATTCAACTAAGACCCTTTCGCAAAATCAAGTCATTCTGGGTATAATTGGGCCAAGATGAAAATTTAGACTATTAAAGGGCAATGTCACAACTCCTAAAAGTGAAAAATGAAAATAAAATGACTCAAATTAGATTTTTTTAGGCCCCATTCGAGATTATGCTCGTGAAGGAACAATGATCCTGAATTGTATTTTGAATTTCGATGGCCAATATGAAAAGGGATTTAAATAAAAATATTGACTATTTTTGTGTATTTTTGTGGCCTCAAATATTATTCCCTAATTTTCAAGTATTTTATATTTTGAAAAATATAAAAAAATACGAAAAATGAAAAATCATTTTTGTTCAAAATTGGTTCCTTAGACTGGCCAAGGCTTCTAAAGTTGATTTTGTAATGTTATGTTTGTGTTTTTGTTTGTAACATTACAAAATCAACTTTAGAAGCCTTGGCCAAGTCTAAGGAACCAATTTGAACAAAAAATGATTTTTCAATTTTTCGTATTTTTTAATATTTTCAAAATATAAAAATACTTGAAAATTAGGGAATAATAATATTTGAGGCCACAAAAATACACAAAAATAGTCAATATTTTTATTTAAATCCCTTTTCATATTGGCCATCGTAAATTCAAAAAATACAATTCAGGATCATGTGTTCCTTCACGAGCATAATCTCGAATGGGGCCTAAAAAAAATCTAATTTGAGCATTTTATTTCATTTTTCACTTTTAGGAGTTGTGACATTGCCCTTTAATAGTCTAAATTTTCATCTTGGCCCAATTATACCCAGAATGACTTGATTTTGCGAAAGGGTCTTAGTTGAATTTTGCATTTTTCGGCAGCAAGAAATGAGCTTAAATTTGACAAGCAATTGAACTAGACATGAGGTGAATTCGACCAAGCATAGGGAGGGTGTCGAAAATTGTGTGGAATTTGAACTTAAAGAAATATTTCTCCAGGGACTGAATTGCAAATACTTAAAATCTCAGGGACTAGAGTGCAAATACCTAACACTTGAGGGATTATTTGTAAATAAATAAAAGAAGAGTTAGTGGAGAAATTAGAATAGAGAAGGAAAGATAGAGAAAAGGAGATGGAGAAGGGAAGATGGAGAAGAGGAGATAGAGAAGAATAGATGGAGAAAAAAGATAGGAAAAACAAGGAAAGATGGAGATGAAGAACAGTTAGTGGAGAAATTAGAATGGGATATAGATGAGTGGGTTATAAAAGGAGGAACAAGGGAGCTTGGGAGACAGGATTTTAGGAGAGAAAAATTTTGAATGTTTGATAGGGTTTTGAGAAATTGAAGAAAAATTAGAAAGAAGGAAAAAAACCAAAGAGAGAGAGAGAGAATCTTTCCAAAAGAGAATCTTGAAGATGGTGGGAGTTTAAAGCTAGGTGTTACCATCACCAATTTTCTACCGATCAACATAAGTCACGAGTTCATCTCCATCGTTCGAGCCGCAATCTTGATCCATAAGGTAATACGAGGTCCGAACTCGGGAATCGAATCAGTCAAATCAGGTAATGATCCTAACCATTAAAATCTTCGAGAATGTCATAACTAAATGGATTGATTTAAATTTCGATTATGCCGTGTCATATTCGTATGTCTTCATATCACATGTCGTATTCGTATGGCAATTTCTGCATTTTTCGCTTAAAAGATTCGAATCCCAGATTGCGGTAGGCTCTGCCCCTACTTGGTGGTGTAAAGATCTCTTGTATTCCATCTCTATATTTTGATTTTTGTATTATCAAACCCCAGAATTGGTGGGCCGAGCCATCTGCTGGAGGTTCTTTATTTACTGATTTATATATTCTATTTCTGCATTTTAATTTCCGTATTATCAAACCCCAGAATTGATGGGCCGAGTCACCTGCTAGAGGTTCTTCATTACTGCTTTCTGTATTGTATTTTCTGTAATTAATTTTCGTATTATCAAACCCCGGAATTGGTGGGTCGAGCCACCTGCTGGAGGTTCTTTATTTACTACTTTCTGTATTCTATTTTTTGCAGTTAATTTCCATATCATCAAACTCCAGAATCGATAGGCCGAGCCACCTGCTGGAGGTTCTTTATTTACTTCTTTCTGTACTCTATTTTATGTTTTTGGTTATGCATTATCAAACCTCAGAATGCGTAGGCCAAGCACCTGCTGGAGGTCGTAACACTGCACAAAAGTCGTTAGCTCACTCCCTCTTTCGGCTTCAAGGAATATTTAATCCTTACATTTATATACTTCTTTTATATCGTATCTTTTAATATTGCATTTATATTTAGAATATTTTGCATCGTCAGTCTTATTTAATTCGAAAATACCAAAAAATGGCATTCATGTGCATTTCATAAAGTATAGCTCATGCATACTTTGCCATACCACATACGTATTCGTATTGTATTATTTTATATATTTTTTATCCGAACCCCAGATCACGGTAAGCTCTGCCTCCTACTGGTGGTGTAAAGGTTCATGTATTCTGTTGATTGGTTTCGTGATACGCATATCGTATTCATACGTCTTCGAATTCCCATGTCGTATTCGCACGTCTTTGTATCCGCATAATCGTATTTGCATGTCACGTATGGACGTCGTATTCGTATTGTCATTAATTCATGTATATTCATAAAAAAATTCAAGAAAATCCCAATAATTTGGAAACAGGCCATTTCGACTGGCCAATCCTATTTGATGATTTCCTTCTGATCTTTCAAAATGACGATTTGCCTCTTATAGGCAAATTGTTTTGAAAAATTTCAGAAAATTCAGAAAAACCGCAAAACTAGGAAACGAGCCATTTCGACTGGCCAATCCTATTTGATGATTTATTCGCGTGTCGTGTCCGCATGTCCGTGTTTGTTTGTCGTATCCACATATCTGTGTTCGCGTACTGTATTTGTATATCAATGTTCGTATGCCGTATTTGCGTGTACACGTTTGCATGTAATGTACGTTTACGTTTGCATGTCATATTTGTAAATCCATACTCGCATATTCATGATGCATGTCTGCGTTCGCGTGTATATGTTTGCGTGTCTATATTTGCACATTCACGTTTTGTTTATCCATGTACCATTACCATCCATACATTTCATCTAAAAATTGAAAAAAAAAAAGAACAATCTCACTAGAGTCTGAAGAGTAAACCAACCTAGAGCTGCCAAATTAGGATATCCATGGAATTAAGGTACCGCAAGGGTATTAGTTTAATTAACTAGTGTAACAAAGTCCTCGAACTCATAATCTCTGGTTCATAGGAGTAATTTAATTATCCTACTAATTTACTTAGGTTTCTAATCGGCCTACCAAAAAATGATAGTGGTGACTCCAAATTCTAAAACATTGAACAAAAAAAAAATAAAGTTGCGATTCGGTAGGACTTTGGAGAGTCGTATTAGGTTAGTCAATCTAATTAACCTAATAATCCGTTAACCTAAAAATTTTCCACCATCGAAATTTTAGGTCGCGACACCTGTGTCGCAACTACTTCTTGTGTCGCAACTACATCCTCAATGGTCTGGACAATGTCCTCTATAATGTTTATAGTACATGAAAACGGCTAAGGAATTATGGGAAAGTCTGGACAAGAAATATAAAACGGAAGATGCCGAGTTGAAGAAATCCATTGTTGGAAAATTTCTAGACTTCAAGATGGTGATTTCAAAATCATCTTAAGTCAAGTTCAAGAACTTCAAGTGATCATGCATGACATTCCTGTGAAGGTATAATGATTAGTGAGTCATTTCAAGTAGTTGTTTTCATGAAAAGTTACCACCATCTTGGAAGGACTTCAAAAATTATCTCAAACACAAGAGAAATGAGTTATCACTTGAAGACCTAATCATTCGATGAGGATAGAGGAAGATAATAAACTTTTAAGAAGAAAGTGATAGCAAACTAGAGGTTTAAGGCCAACATTGTAAAGAATGATCGAAACCCAACAAGAATAGGAAAAAGTTTAGAGAGGGATTTACCCAAGGCCAGAAAAAATTCATTGGCAAATGCTACAACTGTGGAAAGTCTAGACATCGTGCCAATTACTGTAGAACCAAGAAAAGAAAGAAGACTGAGGCGAATGTGGTGGAACAGATATCCAATGGTGTTGATGATATCAGTCTTACTGCCATGATATCTGAGTGCCAACTTGGTGGGAAATCCCAAGAATTGTGGATGATATTGGAGCAACTCGTTATATATGCACTAATAAATTGATGTTACATCTTACTCGCCTATGAGAGGTGATGAAAAACTTACATGGATAATTCATCGATCTCTAAGATTGAAGGCATGGAAAGGTTGCTCTGAAGATAACTTCTGGAAAAATAGTGACACTAAACAATGTGTTGCATGTGCCAGACATACGAAGAATTTAGTGTGGGATCTCTCCTTACAAGAATAGTTTCAAATGGTGTTTGTATTTAATAAGTTTGTACTCTCTAAAAGTGAGATATATATAGGGAAAGGGTTACCTTAGTGATGGTCTTTCAAGTGAATGTAATGATTGTTATACCAAATGATGCTTTGAATAAAGTTGCTTCTGCTTATGTGCTTGAGTCTTCCAATATATAGTATGCTAGATTAGGACATATTAATTATAAGCAATAAAGAAATAATGAACATGGGCTTATGCCAAATTTGAACGTCCAAGTGAAAAATGCCAAGTGTGTGTTGAATTTAAGTTTCTAAGTCTCTATTTTATTCTATAGATAATAAAATCACAGAACTTTTAGATTTAATGCACACTGACGTATGTGATATGAAAGCAATACCATCAAGGGATGGTAAGAAATATTTATCGCTTCATAGATGACTGCTCAAGGTATTGTTATATTTATTTGCTTAGTAGCAAAGATAAGGCTGTGAATGCTTTTAGAACTTATAAGTCTGAAGTGAAAACTCAGTTAAATAAGAAAATTAAAATGATAAGGAGTGATAGAGGAGGTGAATATGAATTTCATTTTGAGGAAATTTGTTTTGAGTTTGGTATAGTTCACCAAATTACTCATTCTAGGCCACAATCCAATGGAGTGGCTCAAAAGAAAAATCGATCATAAAAGAGACAATGAATGCATAGTTGAATAGTTCAGGTTTACTGCATAATTTATGGGGGGAAACTATTTTGACAGAAAATTTATCTTAAATAGAATACCCCATAAAAGATACAATAAACTCCCTATGAGAAGTGAGAAGGCAGAACGCTTAATTTGAAATATCTTAAAGTGTGAGGTGTTTTGTTAGTGTTACGGTTCCTAAACCTAAAAAGGTTAAAATAAGATTGAAAATCGTTGATGTGTCTTTATTAGATATGCTCTTAACATAATGCATATTGATTTCTTGTCATAAATCTAAGATCCTAGATATACATGTCAATACGATCATTGAGTCAAGGGACGCTTCGTTCTTGATAATATCTTTTCGTATAACATAATATATGAGCCAAAATAACAATAATAAGAGGCCTCGGGATACTACACCTAGACGCAATCCTATGGAGGATGAATCTAAACGTAGTAAAAGACAAAGAACTTCTAATTCTTTTGAGCTTGATTTCTAACATATATGTTAGAAAATGAGCCTCGGACCTTTAAAGAGGTTGTGACGTCCCCAAAAGCCCCATTCTAGAAAGAAGCTATCAATAGTGAAGTTGAATCCATTTGTCAAACCATACTTGGGAATTGGTTAACCTTCCTCCTAGTAATAAACCATGATTTTCAAGAGGAAAACGAAAGCGGATGGTACTATTGATAAATATAAGGCTAAGCATGTGGTAAAAGGATACAAGCAACAAGAAGGTCTTGATATTTTGACACTTTTTCACATGTTACCAGAATTACATCTATAAGGATGCTAATAGTCATAGCAGAGGTGCATAAGCTTGAAATCCATCAATGGATGTGAAAAATGGCTTTCTTAAATAGGGATCTGGAAGAAGAAAATATATTGGAACAATATGAAGGGTTCATTATTCCAAGACAAGAGAAGAAAGTATGTCGACTTATTAAGTTACTCTATGACTTGAAACAAGCACCGAAACAATGGCATACTAAATTTGACCAAGTCATATTGTCGAATGGTTTTAAGATTAATAAGTGTGATAAATGTGTATATGTTAAGAACACTCATAATGGTTTTGCCATTTCATGTTGTATATAGACAACATGCTCATAATGGGTAGCGATAGTGGCGTATTAAGGCGACCAGATGCATGCTTACAACTAAATTTGATATGAAAAAATATGAGGGTCGCAGATGTTATTTTAGGGATTAAAATCCATAAGACATCTGAAAGGTTAGCTCTATCTTAGTCTCACTACATTGAGAAGTTTTTGAAAAATACAAGAATTTAAATATCATACTAGTAAAAACCCGATAGATGTTATTTATATCTTTGAAAAGATACTGGTGAAAGTAAGACTCAAAATGAATATGCCAGTATACTAGGCAGTTTAATGTATATTATGAACTGTATTAGGCCAGACATAACTTGTGCTATGAGCACGCTAAGTCGATTTACAATAGTTCAAATAAAAATCATTGGAAAACTATGAAACGTGTATTGGCTATTTAAAGCATACTCAAAGTTTTGTTTTGCATACACAGAGTATCCAATGGTACTTGAAGGATACTGTGATGCAAATTAGATAACGGCATAAGAGACACAAAATCCACAAGTGGGTATGTGTTCTTACTTAATGGAGGAGCTGTTTTGGAAATCATTCAAACGAACTTGTATTGTGAGATCTACTATGAAAGTAGAATTTATGCTTTGAATAAGGCCGGTGAAGAAGTAGAGTGGCTTTAAAATTCTTAGAAGATATTCCTAATTGGCCTAAACTAGTGCCAGCTGTGTATATTCATTGTGATAGTCAAGCGGTAATAGGAAGGGCAAAGAATGTTATGTATAATGGGAAGTCCTGACATATACGTCGAAGACACGATACTGT
>JAGVVM010013225.1:0-17305 GCA_019149425.1 Psidium friedrichsthalianum
GGCTTCTGATGAAGATAACATTTTCTCGATTTTTACTTCCTTCACATTCTCAAAATTCCCCAGGTTGACTATAACTGTACCTTCTCTGGTCATGGGCTTATATTCTCATATCGAGTCCAATCTTGTTTAATATCTTCATATCGTCATCCTCTTCTTCTTCAATCCCATAAGAAAAAGTCATCAAGATGGTCTGAGCCACATAATAGCCTGTTATGCATATGAGGGATAATATGCTTGAAATGTTACAAGCATGGTTAGTATTCTATAACTACTAATATAAATGCATGATTTTCTTGAAAAAACATTTGAAAGATATTTTAAGAAAAGATGAAAAAGGGGAACGGGTCCTCATTTCATCGGACTTCCTTACTCCCCTAAAATCATTTGAGAAAATAGAAATCATGTGGTAAATTAGGCCTCAAGCTTCAAAGATTTGAAGGTAAGTGTCATCATCGAACTGATTTATTATTCCAATGTCCTTAATAAAACTTACGGGACTTTTTATTAGATACAAACAAGACCTCATTACAACATATACTGCTTGGACCAACAGTCGGAGATCCGAGGGTGTTTTCAATGAGAAATACAATAACAAAATTTAAATTGCAAATGAAAATGCATTAAGAGGAAAGGGAAGGAATAGTCTCTTACTCAGGTAGGGTAAAGTCTTCACCAAGCCACTCAATGATGATGTTGACGGTGTCTTCAAGAAACGGGTTAGACACATCAGGGTCTAGTATATTTTGAATCTACGCATCCACTAGTAATTTGGAACACTTGGAGAAATATCAATCCAGTAGATTATTGAACACTTTCACTTTATCTTTCTAGGCTCTAGATCCAACAAAGGAGTTACCTCTATGTCCTCGACCTCCTCGGCTCGTCTTTCGACCTCGGCGTCAGCGTCCATGTTAATCTTTCAGGAGACAGTCATCATTGGGTTCACCTATATACCTTAGACCAGTTCGGTGCTCATTATTATCCAATTAGAGAGGTCTTGAATTCATTGACCATGTTTTCCCAAGCTTTCTCTAGGGATGAAGCCATAAGCCAATAATATTTTTTCAAGTGCTAGAGCATATCTAGAAGGTGTGGGAGTTCTATCTTGGTCCCGTGAGGTGTATGCACCACCGCTATTAACTCAAGAGAGTGATAACTGGACTCCACTTTTCGCTCTAGTTCCATTTAAGGAATTGTACTTTTTTTGGTAAGAAGCAAAGTCCATTTCTCCATGCATTGTAATTATCTCACCATCTACTACAAATCGAGCCTTCTGATGTAAGTTTGACGGTATTGCGCCAGCTGTACGAATCCATGCTCTTCCCAACATAAAACCAAAGGCACTAGGGAGATCCATAACTTGAAATTCAATAGAGAACTTAACCGGCCCAATAAAGACATCTAGCTCAATTTTTCCTGCGACGGTTTTTCTCATTTCGTCAAATGCTCGGATGGTCACCTTAGAGGTGCAGATTAATTCTTCACTTTTACCTAAATTCCTCAATGTGGCCAGTAGGCATATGTTGAATGCCGATCCATTGTCCACCAACACATGGGAGACTTACTTACCATGAGACCTCACGGATATGTAAATATAGGGCCTTGTTGTGAGCCCACCCATCTACAGGGAAATCATCATTTGAAATGATTGATCTTTAGTAGAATAGATCCAACGAAGTCCTCCAGCTACACCTCATCAATGGTCTTAGGTACGTGGACCCCATTTAGCACCTTCAGTAGCACGTTCTTGTGCTTTTCCGAGTTAATGAAGAGATCCAATAATGAGATTTGAGTTGGCACTTTTTTCAATTGCTTTATCACCTCGAAGTCGCTGTCCTGATGATGGACAATATCGTTTCAGGATCCTCTTTTATCACCACCATTTTCTCGGGTTTGCCCTCTCTAGGTACATAACATCTCCCGAATCTCATAATGATGTCTATTTCGCATGCACCATAGTCCTAGGGTACTGCTCTGGAATCATAAATCTCTAGTGGCAGGACCTTTGTTATGATGGTCTCAACATTTTCATTATGCTCTACATCGGTATCACCTAATTCAAAGTCGGATAGAGCTATTACTAGTTGTTCAATGGAGTTACTTTTCGCTTCCTCCTAGTTATCCACCTGGGCCAGTTTGATCATAAAGGGAACCTTGATTCTATCATTACAATTAACTCATCTTCATCAATGTCTTCAGAATTATAGCCGCCATACTGTCTTATGTATGACATACTCATAGACTCAATCGAAGGCAAAAAAAATTATTCCAACATGGACGATCTTTTATTGGGCCTACTTCAAGAGAGGTATTAGCTTGATCATGACTTCCTCCATTTCTAACCTCATTTCTTTGGAGGACGTTTTCGTGCCTCATACCACACTTACCAGAAGTTCAAAAGATTGAAAATCATACGCATGCATACGATTGAAGTATTCCTTGGGAAGAGCCTTTAGGAAATACTCCACCAGTTCCCTTTAGTTAGAGGGAGGAGAAGTTGCCTACCTTGTAGCTTCTACCTAAGCGCGAACATTTTAAACACATCGCCTTCATCCATAGTAACAAGGGCCAAATCATCTTTACTAACGGTGAATTTTAGATTAGCCTCAAATTGCCACATAAATAGCTTCAAGAAATCCTCCCAATTTAGAATCCAGTCTAGATCAACTGATCAATACCAATATAAGGCCGGGCCTATCAGATTGCGCTCAAAGTTTTGATAAGGATCTGATTGTCTTCGTGGTAGCAAATCATTTTGTGGACATAATACGAGATATAATCCAAAGGCAACCGATACCATCAAACTTGTGCAAGAATGTCACCAATTAGTCAACCCGATGGGGTACCATGCTTCTTCATCAAACAATGAGCTTTTTAATTTTGATACCATCTTGGTTAAGTCCTTAGACTACCTTTCCAAGCTGCCAGCTATAGCTTTGCTATTCGATCGTCCCTCTTAACTCTAACATCGCAACTTTCTTCTACATGTGGCACATTGATATTGGCCACTATCTTGAATAGTTCAGATATCATTGAGACTAGATAGTCCATATTTCTTTCCACAGCAACAAGCCGATAATGAGTTTCAAGATTCCCCTCCTCCTTCACAAAACTGTCATGACCTGGCATATCTTCGTTGATTGCACAGACCCATCCATCTTCAATGGGATCATCCATGCCATCCCAACTGTCAAGTACAATATCTTCAATCTTGATAAAGAAACTTGGAGGAATCGAGCAAAGCACATGAAAGTTATAGCCTCTACTATCCTAACCTAATGTATTGATAATGTCACCTCTTTTCAGGGCTTCTTACAAAAACCTCTGTCATGACCTTAAAATCAAAGGCTAATGGATTATTAAGTTAATTGACTAACCTAATTCAGACCCTCCCAAGTCCTACTGAATCACAACTTAAGTTCTTTTCATGTGAAATTTATTTAATTTGGAACTGTCACTAATCATTTATAGTAGGTTGATCGAAAACCTAAATAAATTAATGGGAGAATTAATTTATTTCCATAAACCAGAGAAAATGAATCTGGAGATTCGATTACATTAATTTGGAAAAAATTAATGCCCCTTTGGTACTAATTTCATGAAAAATCCCTTTTGATTGATGATGTGAATGAAGTGATTGTCTTCCTTTTTCTTGGATTTTCTTTTTTTAGGAAAAATGAAAAGAATGAAATATGATATGAAAAGATGATTTTTTTTGTGTTTCTTTTTGGGCAATTAAAAAAATCAAAAGCTTGAACAAAAATAAAAAATGCCCATATATAACTTTTAATTTCAATTTTTCTGATATCACTCATTCTAAGATCTAGGTTAGAGTAAAATTTTATCTACTATATCCTTAGAGATTTGAGTCAGTATACAAATAAGTGTATAGAATAATATCATCCCTTGTTACTAAATGGCAGAATGCGAAATTCTATACTAAATTATAATCCTATTCCATTAGATCATTGCCAAGGCATATAATTTATTTTCCAAAGGGACAAGGCACAAAAGAGCATATATTATGGGCATCTTTGTTTATAGATATGCACATTGTATAATAACAGAATCAAACAAGCATAATTAAAGATAGACAATGACTCAGACTTGTCTTGAGTTTTTATTTTTAAAAAATTCAAATATAAAGAAGGGTGGCCGAAGATAACATGTGGGGGCCCACCTCTCCCCATCCAAAATTCAATTTAATTTAAGAAAATTATCCTTAGGATTTACAAAAAATAATTTAAATAATTCTCAAAAATTGAATAATTATCCAATTCAACAAACTTTATCTACAACGAGCAGATATCATCAGATAATCACAAATAATGCTATTCAACCAGCACAAAGTGAGAATTCAAGGTGAACATTATCCTCTAGTATGGTAAATTCAACCAAGAGAGAGAGATCATTCATCTAGCAAGATTCTTATCCATAAGGCAAGAGAGACATTGAATAACCTTGGGATAATGCAATTCAACCGATCATGATAAATTCAAAGCGAGGATATCCTTCACCAATGAATAATTCGGCCAAGATAGAGTGTGTGCCGGAAATCAATCTTTAGTTCACCAAACTTCCTTACTTTTTTAGTTCATCCAATTTGATCTAAAAATTATGAAATTTTTTTTGAGAAAAGATATTTTCCAATAAATTTCATCAATTCTTAGAAAAATTCAATCAAATTCATACAATTTCATGATCATATTAAACATGCTCAAAAAATCAGAAATCCGTGCAACAAGTGTCAATTTTTGGTTTTAGCCATGAATTGATTAAAAAAGGTTTAAAATTTTCAGTTTTAATTGCAAAATCAATGTGCTCAAGGAGTTCTAAGAATAACAATGCAAGTTACTAAATTAACAAGCATAGATTAGCAATCAAAAGTTGAGAATTCTTACCTTTTCCAAGCTAAAAATCCTACATGCGCCCAAGCTGGAAAACTATCCAAAATTGCGTTTTTTAAGCTTGATTTGAGCTCCAAATCACTGAGTGATATAACCAAGTTGTAACAAGATTAGACCTTGCAATAATGACAAAAAGGGGCTGATCGATGTCGCGACCCGAAAAAATTTCGATGGTGGAAAATTCCCAGGTTAACAGATTATTAGGTTAATTAGATTGACTAACCTAATACGGACTCTCCCAAACCCTGCAGAATCGCAACTTTGGTTTTTATTTAAATGATTTTAAAATTTGGAGTCACCACTAATCATTTTTTGGTAAGTTGATTAGAAACCTAAGTAAATTAACGGGAGAACTAAATTACTTCTACGAACCAGAGATTATGAGTTCGGAGATTTGGTTACATTAGTTAATTAAAACTAATGCCATTTCGGTACCTTAATTTTATAGATATCCTAATTTGGCAACTCAGGCTTGATTTACTTCTAAGGCTCTAGTGAGGTGTTCTCTTCTCTTTTTTTTTTTTTTTACTTTTCAGATGGAATGCATGGATGGTAATGGGTGCATGGATAAGCAAAACATGAATATACAAATATAGACACGCGAACATATACATACGAATGCGGACATGCAATCATAAATATGCGAGCATGGATATACAAATATGACATGCAAACATGAACATATGTTACATGCGAACGTGGACACGCAAATACGGCATACGAACGTGAATACACAAATACATCACATGAATGCAGACATGCGGATGTGACATACAAGTGCAAACGCGACATATATACATGGATATGCGTATGTAGGTATACAAATACAGACAAGCAAATACGAAGACATACGATTATGATTATGCAGATACGAAGATGTACAAATACGACATGCAGATTCGAAGACGTATGAATATGATATAGGGATACGAAGACGTACGAATACGACATGTGGATTCGAAGACGTACGAATATGACATACGGATACAAAAACATACGAATACGATATGCGGACGCGACATACGTACGTGGACATGCGAGTGCAACATGCATATATAGGTATGTGTATGTAACATGTGTACATGAATCATGCATACGTGGACATGCGTACACGACATGTGTATGTAAATGTGTATGCAAATCATGCATACGTGGACATGCGTACATAACATGTGAACACGGACATGCGGACGCGACACACGAATAAATCATCAAAAATAGGATTCCCCATTCGAAATGCCCATTTCTATTTTTGAGATTTTTCTTTTGAATTTTTTTGATAAATATGCATGAATCAATGACAATTCGAATACGACATACGTACGTGACATGCGTACGTGACATACGAATGCGACATATGTATCACAAAACCAGTCAACAGAATACATGAAGTCTTTACACCACCAAGTAGGAGGTAGAGCCAACCATGATTGGGATTCGGATCGAAAAATACATAAAATTGCAATACTAATACATATGCGGCATGGTAAAGTATGCATGAGCTATACTATATGAAATGCATATGAATGACATTTTTTGGTATTTTCGAATTAAATAAGACTAAACTATGCAAAATATTCTGAATATAAACGTAATATTAGAAAAAGCAATATAAACAGCAGTATATGAAGATAAGCGCAAAAAAAATTCCCTGAAGCCGAAAGAGGGAGTGAGTTAACGACTTCTATGCAGTGTTATGACCTCAGCAAGTGGCTCAGCCTACTCATTCTAGGCTTGGTAATATAGAAATTAAACTACAGAAAATAGAGTATGGAAAACAGTAAATAAAGAACTTCCAGAAGGTGACTCGGCCTACCAAATCTGGGGTTCGATATTATGGAAATTAAACTGCAGAAAATAAAATATAGAAAGCAGTAAATAAAGAACCTCCAGCAGGCAGCTCGGCCTACCAAATTTGGGGTTCGATATCATGGAAATTAAACTGCAGAAAATAAAATACAGAAAGCAGTAAATAAAGAACCTCCAGCAAGCGGCTCAGCCTACCAATTCTGAGGTTCAATATTATGGAAATTAAACTGTAGAAAATAAAATACAGAAAGCAGCAAATAAAGAACATCCAGCATGTGACTCGGCCTACCAATTCTGAGGTTCGATATTATGGAAATTAAATTGCAAAAATAAAATACAGAAAGCGGTAATAAAGAACCTCCAGCAAGCGGCTCGGCCTACCAATTCCGGGGTTCGATATTATGGAAATTAAATTGCAGAAAATAAAAATATAGAAAGCAGTAAATAAAGAACCTCTAGTAGGTGGCTCAGCCTACCAATTCTGGGGTTCAATGGTATGAAAACTAAAATATAGAAGATGAAATACATGAGATCTCTGCACCACCAAGTAGGGGCGGAGCCTATCGCAATATGGGATTCGGATCTTCTAAACTAAGGATACAACAAATTAATTCGACAATTCGAGCCAAAGCTCGAGGACAGATTAGCTAAGAATTCGTGCGCGCTCAGGAGCTCGTCGAGCCGAATTTTGCGCTTCCGTAGGATTCACCGTTGATATGGAGCTGCTGTGAAGTAGTTGTCGGATAGGTGTACATAGCTTAAGGGATCCAGTTTAGCGAAAACTGGTAGGTTTCCTCTCAATTTGCACGCGGCGAGGCGGACATCATACAATGGTCTATTCATGATCCGACCAAGAATCGTCCCTAAAGCGAAATTGTTGTTGGAAAGATCGACTGTCGACAGAGAAGGGATTTAGAGAAGGGATTCCTTAGCTAAGGGAATTAGGTAAAGGGTCAGAGAGCTCATTCATGGACAAGTTAAGGGACCAGAGATTCGTCAATTCTGAAAGGGAAGCCAGTATTTGCTCGAGATTCTATTGCCAGCCAACTGAAGCTGTGCAAGAGGTTTTAGATTGCCAATCTGGTTTGGGATTTGCCCGAGAGCAGATTATGGCTCAAGGACAGTGCTAAAATGCTCGGGCAAACTAAGCAATGAAATCAGTATTTGGCCCGAGAGTTGGTTGTTGGAGAGGTCAACATTGATAAGGTTTGGGAATGGCTCGAAAACAAGTTGAAGCGGAGATCGAGAAACTACAATCTCTGAAGGTTTCTGAGAACAGGCGGTATGGACCAGCGAGGAAATTCCTCGCCAAATTCAGCTGAAAAACATTCCTGAGATTCCCCAAGCTCGGCGGTATCTGGCCCCGGAACCGGTTGATCGTGAACGAAAGGGCCCTAAGCAACAACAATTGCCCGAGGCCTGGAGGGACGACCCCCTTGAGAGAATTGTACTCGAGGACCACCTTCCTGAGGCGGGGCAGTTTGAAGAGGCTCTCGGGGAGCATCCCCGCAAGGTGCTTCATCCCGAAGATCACCAACACCTCCAAGAACCTCAAGTCGCCTAAGGAAGGTAAACAAAGTGCCCTCATGTAGAGGCTACTATCCTCGACCGATCCCTAAAGCACCAGCCCAGTGACCCTCTCAAAAGGGCCATACTGGACGCCCTCCCACTCCTCGCAGCAGTTGGTCCCCGTTGTCGCGACCCTCCCGAGATTTTCCGGAATCTCGAGGGAGCTAATGGATTGCCAGGCCCATTGTGGGTATTTGGGCTCGGCTTGGGCCCTCCCAGGCCCATACCAAATCGCGTCAGGGAAATTTAAATCGAGGTCGAGCTTAGTGGGTCGGGTGACATGTGCATAGTGTGCATGCCATGGGAGTCGCCACCAGTCATTATCGGAGGATATGACTGGAAACCCATCGAGCGATTGGGAGAGATCGCTCGATCCTACGCTCGATGGGGTTTCCAGTCATATCCTCCGATAAATGGACTGGTGGCGACTCCCATGGCATGCACACTATGACACATGTCACCCGACCACACTAGCTCGACCTCGATTTAAATTTCCCTGACGCGATTTGGTATGGGCCTGGAGGGCCCAAGCCGAGCCCAAATACCCACAATGGGCCTGGCAATCCATTAGCTCCCTCGAGATTCCGGAAAATCTCGGGAGGGTCGCGACAACGGGGACCAACTGCTGCGAGGAGTGGGAGGGCGTCCAGTATGGCCCTTTTGAGAGGGTCACTGGGCTGGTGCTTTAGGGATCGGTCGAGGATAGTAGCCTCTACATGAAGGGCACTTTGTTACCTTCCTTAGGCGACTGAGGTTCTTGGAGGTGTTGGTGATCTTCGGGATGAAGCACCTTGCGGGGATGCTCCCGAGAGCCTCTTCAAACTGCCCCGCCTCAGGAAGGTGTGGTCCTCGAGTACAATTCTCTCAAGGGGGTCGTCCCTCCAGGCCTCGGGCAATTGTTGTTGCTTAGGGCCCTTTCGTTCACGATCAACCGGTTCCGGGGGCCAGATACCGCCGAGCTTGGGGAATCTCAGGAATGTTTTTCAGCTGAATTTGGCGAGGAATTTCCTCGCTGGTCCGATACCGCCTGTTCTCAGAAACCTTCAGAGATTGTAGTTTCTCGATCTCCGCTTCAACTTGTTTTCGAGGCCATTCCAAACCTTATCAATGTTGACCTCTCCAACAACCAACTCTCGGGCCAAATACTGATTTCATTGCTTAGTTTGCCGAGCATTTTAGCACTGTCCTTGAGCATAATCTGCTCTCGGGCAAAATCCCAAACCAGATTGGCAATCTAAAACCTCTTGCACAGCTTCAGTTGGCTGGCAATAGAATCTCGAGGCAAATACTGGCTTCCCTTTCAGAATTGACGAATCTCTGGTCCTTAACTTGTCCATGAATGAGCTCTCTGACCCTTTACCTAATTCCCTTAGCTAAGGAATCCCTTCTCTAAATCCCTTCTCTGTCGACAGTCGATCTTTCAACAACAATTTCGCTTTAGGGACGATTCTTGGTCGGATCATGAATAGACCATTGTATGATGTCCGCTCGACCGCGTGCAAATGAGAGGAAACCTACAGTTTTCGCTAAAACTGGATCCCTTAAGCTATGTACACCTATCCGACAACTACTTCACAGCAGCTCCATATCACGGTGAATCCTACGGAAGCGCAAAATTCGGCTCGACGAGCTCCTGAGCGCGCACGAATTTCTTAGCTAATCTGTCCTCGAGCTTTGGCTCGAATTGTCGAATTAATTTGTTGTATCCTTAGTTTAGAAGATCCGAATCCCATATTGCGATAGGCTCCGCCCCCTACTTGGTGGTGCAGAGATCTCATGTATTTCATCTTCTATATTTTAGTTTTCATACCATTGAACCCCAGAATTGGTAGGCTGAGCCACCTACTAGAGGTTCTTTATTTACTGCTTTCTATATTTTATTTTCTGCAATTTAATTTCCATAATATCGAACCCCGGAATTGGTAGGCCGAGCCGCTTGCTGGAGGTTCTTTATTTACCGCTTTCTGTATTTTATTTTTGCAATTTAATTTCCATAATATTCGAACCTCAGAATTGGTAGCCGAGTCACATGCTGGATGTTCTTTATTTGCTGCTTTCTGTATTTTATTTTTACAGTTTAATTTCCATAATATTGAACCTCAGAATTGGTAGGCTGAGCCGCTTGCTGGAGGTTTCTTTATTTACTGCTTTCTGTATTTTATTTTCTGCAGTTTAATTTCCATGATATCGAACCCCAAATTTGGTAGCCGAGCTGCCTGCTGGAGGTTCTTTATTTACTGCTTTCTATATTTTATTTTCTGCAGTTTAATTTCCATAATATCGAACCCCAGATTTGGTAGGCCGAGTCACCTTCTGGAAGTTCTTTATTTACTGTTTTCCATACTCTATTTCTGTAGTTAATTTCTATATTACCAAAGCCTAGAATGAGTAGGCTGAGCCACTGCTGAGGTCATAACATGCATAGAAGTCGTTAACTCACTCCCTCTTTCGGCTTCAGGGAATTTTTTTGCGCTTATCTTCATATACTGCTGTTTATATTGCTTTTTCTAATATTACGTTTATATTCAGAATATTTTGCATAGTTAGTCTTATTTAATTCGAAAATACCAAAAAAAATGTCATTCATATGCATTTCATATAGTATAGCTCATGCATACTTTACCATGCCGCATATGTATTAGTATTGCAATTTTATGTATTTTTTCGATCCGAATCCCAATCATGGTGGCTCTACCTCCTACTTGGTGGTGTAAAGACTTCATGTATTCTGTGACTGGTTTTGTGATACATATGTCGCA
The DNA here is from genome assembly GCA_019149425.1 of Psidium friedrichsthalianum. Lineage (NCBI taxonomy): Eukaryota > Viridiplantae > Streptophyta > Magnoliopsida > Myrtales > Myrtaceae > Psidium > Psidium friedrichsthalianum. The sequence continues at coordinate 11,045 of JAGVVM010013225.1, forward strand.
TTCGTATGTCACGTACGCATGTCACGTACGTATGTCGTATTCGAATTGTCATTGATTCATGCATATTTATCAAAAAAATTCAAAAGAAAAATCTCAAAAATAGAAATGGGCATTTCGAATGGGGAATCCTATTTTTGATGATTTATTCGTGTGTCGCGTCCGCATGTCCGTGTTCACATGTTATGTAGCATGTCCACGTATGCATGATTGCATACACATGTTACATACACATGTCGTGTACGCATGTCCACGTATGCATGATTCATGTACACATGTTACATACACATACCTATATATGCATGTTGCACTCGCATGTCCACGTACGTATGTCGCGTCCGCATATCGTATTCGTATGTTTTTGTATCCGTATGTCATATTCGTACGTCTTCGAATCCACATGTCGTATTCGTACGTCTTCGTATCCCTATATCATATTCATACGTCTTCGAATCTGCATGTCGTATTTGTACATCTTCGTATCTGCATAATCATAATCGTATGTCTTCGTATTTGCTTGTCTGTATTTGTATACCTACATACGCATATCCATGTATATATGTCGCGTTTGCACTTGTATGTCACATCCGCATGTCTGCATTCATGTGATGTATTTGTGTATTCACGTTCGTATGCCGTATTTGCGTGTCCACGTTCGCATGTACATATGTTCATGTTTGCATGTCATATTTGTATATCCATGCTCGCAATATTATGATTGCATGTCCGCATTCGTATGTATATGTTCGCGTGTCTATATTTGTATTCATGTTTTGCTTATCCATGCACCAATTACCATCCATGCATTCCATCTGAAAAGTAAAAAAAAAAAAAAAAGAGAAGAGAACACCTCACTAGAGCCTTAGAAGTAAATCAAGCCTGAGTTGCCAAATTAGGATATCTATAAAATTAAGTACCGAAAATGCATTAGTTTAATTAACTAATGTAACCAAATCTCCGAACTCATAATCTCTGGTTCGTAGAAGTAATTTAGTTCTCCCGTTAATTTACTTAGGTTTCTAATCAACTTACCAAAAAATGATTAGTGGTGACTCCAAATTTTAAAATCATTTAAATAAAAACCAAAGTTGCGATTCTGCAGGGTTTGGGAGAGTCCGTATTAGGTTAGTCAATCTAATTAACCTAATAATCTGTTAACCTGGGAATTTTCCACCATCGAAATTTTTTCGGGTCGCGACATCGATCAGCCCTTTTTTGTCATTATTGCAAGGTCTAATCTTGTTACAACTTGGTTATATCACTCAGGTGATTTGGAGCTCAAATCAAGCTTAAAAAACGCAATTTTGGATAGTTTCCAGCTTGGGCGCATGTAGGATTTTTAGCTTGGAAAAGGTAAGAATTCTCAACTTTTGATTGCTAATCTATGCTTGTTAATTTAGTAACTTGCATTGTTATTCTTAGAACTCCTTGAGCACATTGATTTTGCAATTAAAACTGAAAAATTTTAAACCTTTTTTAATCAATTCATGGCTAAAACCAAAAATTGACACTTGTTGCACGGATTTCTGATTTTTTGAGCATGTTTAATATGATCATGAAATTGTATGAATTTGATTGAATTTTTCTAAGAATTGATGAAATTTATTGGAAAATATCTTTCTCAAAAAAAATTTCATAATTTTAGATCAAATTGGATGAACAAAAAAGTAAGGAAGTTTGGTGAACTAAAGATTGATTTCCGGCACACACTCTATCTTGGCCGAATTATTCATTGGTGAAGGATATCCTCGCTTTGAATTTTATCATGATCGGTTGAATTGCATTATCCCAAGGTTATTCAATGTCTCTCTTGCCTTATGGATAAGAATCTTGCTAGATGAATGATCTCTCTCTCTTGGTTGAATTTACCATACTAGAGGATAATGTTCACCTTGAATTCTCACTTTGTGCTGGTTGAATAGCATTATTTGTGATTATCTGATGATATCTGCTCGTTGTAGATAAAGTTTGTTGAATTGGATAATTATTCAATTTTGAGAATTATTTAAATTATTTTTTGTAAATCCTAAGGATAATTTTCTTAAATAAAATTGAATTTTGGATGGGGAGAGGTGGGCCCCCACATGTTATCTTCGGCCACCCTTCTTTATATTTGAATTTTTAAAAAATAAAAAACTCAAGACAAGTCTGAGTCATTGTCTATCTTTAATTATGCTTGTTTGATTCTGTTATTATACAATGTGCATATCTATAAACAAAGATGCCCATAATATATGCTCTTTTGTGCCTTGTCCCTTTGGAAAATAAATTATATGCCTTGGCAATGATCTAATGGAATAGGATTATAATTTAGTATAGAATTTCGCATTCTGCCATTTAGTAACAGGGATGATATTATTCTATACACTTATTTGTATACTGACTCAAATCTCTAAGGATATAGTAGATAAAATTTTACTCTAACCTAGATCTTTAGGAATGAGTGATATCAGAAAAATTGAAATTAAAAGTTATATATGGGCATTTTTTATTTTTGTTCAAGCTTTTGATTTTTTTAATTGCCCAAAAAGGAAACACAAAAAAAATCATCTTTTCCATATCATATTTTCATTCTTTTCATTTTCCTAAAAAAAAGAAAATCCAAGGAAAAAAGGAAGACAATCACTTCATTCACATCATCAATCAAAAGGGATTTTTCATGAAATTTAGTACCAAAGGGGCATTAATTTTTCCAAATTAATGTAATCGAATCTCCAGATTCATTTTCTCTGGTTTATGGAAATAAATTAATTCTCCCATTAATTTATTTAGGTTTCGATCAACCTACTATAAATGATTAGTGACAGTTCCAAATTAAATAAATTTCACATGAAAAGAACTTAAGTTGTGATTCAGTAGGACTTGGGAGGGTCTGAATTAGGTTAGTCAATTAACTTAATAATCCATTAGCCTTTGATTTTAAGGTCATGACAGAGGTTTTTGTAAGAAGCCCTGAAAAGAGGTGACATTATCAATACATTAGGTTAGGATAGTAGAGGCTATAAACTTTCATGTGCTTTGCTCGATTCCTCCAAGTTTCTTTATCAAGATTGAAGATATTGTACTTGACAGTTGGGATGGCATGGATGATCCCATTGAAGATGGATGGGTCTGTGCAATCAACGAAGATATGCCAGGTCATGACAGTTTTGTGAAGGAGGAGGGGAATCTTGAAACTCATTATCGGCTTGTTGCTGTGGAAAGAAATATGGACTATCTAGTCTCAATGATATCTGAACTATTCAAGATAGTGGCCAATATCAATGTGCCACATGTAGAAGAAAGTTGCGATGTTAGAGTTAAGAGGGACGATCGAATAGCAAAGCTATAGGCTGGCCAGCTTGGAAAGGTAGTCTAAGGACTTAACCAAGATGGTATCAAAATTAAAAAAGCTCATTGTTTGATGAAGAAGCATGGTACCCCATCGGGTTGACTAATTGGTGACATTCTTGCACAAGTTTGATGGTATCGGTTGCCCTTTGGATTATATCTCGTATTATGTCCACAAAATGATTTGCTACCACGAAGACAATCAGATCCTTATCAAAAACTTTGAGCGCAATCTGATAGGCCCGGCCTTATATTGGTATTGATCAGTTGATCTAGACTGGATTCTAAATTGGGAGGATTTCTTGAAGCTATTTATGTGGCAATTTGAGGCTAATCTAAAATTCACCGTTAGTAAAGATGATTTGGCCCTTGTACTATGGATGAAGGCGATGTGTTTAAAATGTTCGCGCTTAGGTAGAAGCTACAAGGTAGGCAACTTCTCCTCCCTCTAACTAAAAGGGAACTGGTGGAGTATTTCCTAAAGGCTCTTCCCAAGGAATACTTCAATCGTATGCATGCGTATGATTTTCAATCTTTTGAACTTCTGGTAAGTGTTGGTATGAGGCACGAAAACGTCCTCCAAAGAAATGAGGTTAGAAATGGAGGAAGTCATGATCAAGCTAATACCTCTCTTGAAGTAGGCCCAATAAAAGATCGTCCATGTTGGAATAATTTTTTTGCCTTCGATTGAGTCTATGAGTATGTCATACATAAGACAGTATGGCGGCTATAATTTGAAGACATTGATGAAGATGAGTTAATTGTAATGATAGAATCAAAGGTTCCCTTATGATCAAACTGGCCCAGGTGGATAACTAGGAGGAAGCGAAAAGTAACTCCATTGAACAACTAGTAATAGCTCTATCCGACTTTGAATTAGGTGATACCGATGTAGAGCATAATGAAAATGTTGAGACCATCATAACAAAGGTCCTGCACTAGAGATTTATGATTCCAGAGCAGTACCCTAGGACTATGGTGCATGCGAAATAGACATCATTATGAGATTCGGGAGATGTTATGTACCTAGAGAGGGCAAACCCGAGAAAATGGTGGTGATAAAAGAGGATCCTGAAACGATATTGTCCATCATCAGGACAGCGACTTCGAGGTGATAAAGCAATTGAAAAAAGTGCCAACTCAAATCTCATTATTGGATCTCTTCATTAACTCGGAAAAGCACAAGAACGTGCTACTGAAGGTGCTAAATGGGGTCCACGTACCTAAGACCATTGATGAGGTGTAGCTGGAGGACTTCGTTGGATCTATTCTACTAAAAGATCAAATCATTTCAAATGATGATTTCCCTGTAGATGGGTGGGCTCACAACAAGGCCTATATTTACATATCCGTGAGGTCTCATGGTAAGTAAGTCTCCCATGTGTTGGTGGACAATGGATCGGCATTCAACATATGCCTACTGGCCACATTGAGGAATTTAGGTAAAAGTGAGAATTAATCTGCACCTCTAAGGTGACCATCCGAGCATTTGACGAAATGAGAAAAACCGTCGCAGGAAAAATTGAGCTAGATGTCTTTATTGGGCCGGTTAAGTTCTCTATTGAATTTCAAGTTATGGATCTCCCTAGTGCCTTTGGTTTTATGTTGGGAAGAGCATGGATTCGTACAGCTGGCGCAATACCGTCAAACTTACATCAGAAGGCTCGATTTGTAGTAGATGGTGAGATAATTACAATGCATGGAGAAATGGACTTTGCTTCTTACCAAAAAAAAGTACAATTCCTTAAATGGAACTAGAGCGAAAAGTGGAGTCCAGTTATCACTCTCTTGAGTTAATAGCGGTGGTGCATACACCTCACGGGACCAAGATAAGAACTCCCACACCTTCTAGATATGCTCTAGCACTTGAAAAAAATATTATGGCTTATGGCTTCATCCCTAGAGAAAGCTTGGAAAACATGGTCAATGAATTCAAGACCTCTCTAATTGGATAATAATGAGCACCGAACTGGTCTAAGGTATATAGGTGAACCCAATGATGACTGTCTCCTGAAAGATTAACATGGACGCTGACGCCGAGGTCGAAAGACGAGCCGAGGAGGTCGAGGACATAGAGGTAAACTCCTTTGTTGGATCTAGAGCCTAGAAAGATAAAGTGAAAGTGTTCAATAATTACTGGATTGATATTTCTCCAAGTGTTCCAAATTACTAGTGGATGCGTAGATTCAAAATATACTAGACCCTGATGTGTCTAACCCGTTTCTTGAAGACACCGTCAACATCATCATTGAGTGGCTTGGTGAAGACTTTACCCTACCTGAGTAAAGAGACTATTCCTTCCCTTTCCTCTTAATGCATTTTCATTTTGCAATTTAAATTTTGTTATTGTATTTTCATTGAAAACACCCTCGGATCTCCGACTGTTGGTCCAAGCAGTATATGTTGTAATGAGGTCTTGTTTGTATCTAATAAAAAGTCCCGTAAGTTTTATTAAGGACATTTGGAATAATAAATCAGTTCGATGATGACACTTACCTTCAAATCTTTGAAGCTTGAGGCCTAATTTACCACATGATTTCTATTTTCTCAAATGATTTTAGGGAGTAAGGAAGTCCGATGAAATGAGGACCGTTCCCCTTTTCATCTTTTCTTAAAATATCTTTCAAAATGTTTTTCAAGAAAAATCATGCATTTATATTAGTAGTTATAGAATACTAACCATGCTTGTAACATTTCAAGCATATTATCCCTCATATGCATAACAGGCTATTATGTGGCTCAGACCATCTTGATGACTTTTCTTATGGGATTGAAGAAGAAGAGGATGACGATATGAAAGATATTAAACAAGATTGGACTCGATATGAGGAATATAAGCCCATGACCAGAGAAGGTACAGTTATAGTCAACCTGGGGAATTTTGAGAATGTGAAGGAAGTAAAAATCGAGAAAATGTTATCTTCATCAGAAGCG
>JAGVVM010013227.1:0-11675 GCA_019149425.1 Psidium friedrichsthalianum
TTCGTGCCATATTTTGCTAATTCTTCTAAAAGATTTGGATATCGATGATCTGACGCCTTTAACAGATGAGGAAGAGAAGAAAAGAGCTGTATTAGTGGTTTGTAAAACACTTTCAGTCATTTTCTATCTCGAGGACATGAGTTTTTCCCATTCATCGCGTGAATCAAACCATTTTGTTATGCTTGAAAAAAACTTATTCTTCAACTTCCCTTCAACGCCCCATTAGATTATTTACCAATATAAAACATGTACCAATAGGCAAAATAAGAGACACCTAACTTCATATAATATCCACATCCTTAACGGCCACAGATTTTTAAAGTTCAACTCGAATTTTTAAGATTCAACCTTATGCTTCATTCGCTTTTTATCGTTATATATATATATTAATATAATATATATATATCTATATTATATATGTAATGTTATATAAAATCAAAGCCGTAAGAGTAACATTGAAAAGAGTTCGGGTGGCCTGTCATGTGGCACAACCACGCGATTGCTTTACCCACTTTTGTCTTAGCCTATAAATAAAATGAGGTAGGACAAACATTTATAAATTTTCTCAAATGATCCTAAGTTCATTGTTATTGCTTTCTCCTAGTTTTAATAGTTGCCTAGATAAACTCATCTTATTGACAGGCAGAAGGGGATTGTAAAAGTGATTTGTCAAAAAGTGTGAGCGGTTTGAAGGAAAGTCCATTAGTTGCCAGCGTGATACGTCGACATTGCTAGCCATTTGGATAAAGTATGGAATTGGTAATAATTCTTCTAGTGGCTACCTATTCGTGGGAATTTAACGCATGGGCGGCATTGTAAGACAACTCCATTGGTTAATCTCTACAACATCTTCGCCAATCAATTTGATATGTACCTTCATTCGGCATCAGTGATATTCATGCAAGCGCCATGGTATTTTGTATATGCAAATAAGTTGTCATCCATAACTGAGACAAATATTCAATTGTGTGATTATGATGAAGCTTGAGTTCCTCTCACCAGTTTTGCACATAGGATAAAGTCCTTCTTATTCTTGATGATGTGTCTCGTCAGATATTTAAAGGCTCTGTCTGGAATGCCTAACTGGTTTGACCAGGAGCTAGGATCCTTATAACCCCTAGAAATATGAGTGTTCTTGATCGGAAATGGAGTGGCCTCGCTAACAGCCTTGAGGCAATGGATGATGAGCAATCTCTGGTCCTATTTTCTAGACATGCATTTCAAGAGACTCTCCTCCTGATCATTTTGTATCTCTCTCTTCGTCACGTGGTATCTGTATTGGGAGGTCTTCCCTTAGCTCATCGAGGTTGTGGGTTCATATTTGCGTGAAAAAAGAGAATCAGTATGGATAGATTAATACGAAGATCCAAAAGGTTCCTCATAGGGAAATAGGAGAGAAGTTTGAGTATAAGTTTATGAAACATTGGATTGGGAACAAAAACAGATATTCCTGGATATTGTCTTGTTTGTTAATTGGCAGTGATGCAAGAGTTGCATCCTATATGTGGGATGCCTGTTGTTTTTTTTCCGGAGGAAGGGCTTGAAGTACTGAGATTGACGTCCTTGATAATATTGGAGATAATCGTGAGCTTATAATGCAATAATAATTGATGTATGGGCTCTTGGTAGAGAAATTGTGTGTGAGAAAACTCACTGAACTTGTTCTCAACGTAGTTAGATTGTGTGAATTATGGCAAGCTTTGGAAGGCTAGGGGTAATAGGTAACTTCATATTTCTCTTTGCTCACTCCCTGGTATTTGTTTCTTTGTTTAGATGATGTTAGTCCTCTAATTAATGTCAATTGAGTTCTAGTGCAAAAAGGTGCTTGCAATTTGTCGTCAATGTTAGTATTATTTTGTTGACGGTGATTAGGAACAAGGTGGTTGCTCATCTTAGTATGTGTTTGGAGTTTCTCCTCAAATTTCTGCCTTTGAAGTTTAGGAGGTCATACCGACCAAAAAGTTTAGGAAGTCATGACCATGAACTGTGAAACTAATGTAGAAAACTGAACTGCCAATACTGAAATGTATTTTTTTTCCAGTTTTATGTTTGAGCGAACAAAATCCACTGGCCCAGTAAAGCATGTTTTGTGACTGAGGGTGATAGAGCCTAATGTACTAGAGGTGACCTTGTCCTGTATGGTTTGTCAATGACCGTCTATGACTCTTAACTAATCCAATATGGTCTCCTCAATTGATTTTAAATACAGTTAATGCAACTGAAATTGAATTCTTTGTTCATCCTTATTAATTCGTTTCTGTTTTATAGTGTTCTTAGTCACTTGTTCATGGTCCTTTGTGAGATCATAGATGTCGTGCTCTTTTTTCTTTGCTACTTGGTTGAGAGCACACACATTGTTGTACAGAATTGTTAATATAATAGTAAAGCAAACAGTACTTTTGAGATCTGATTCATCTTAGAATGACAATTTTCTGTACATTGGGGATCGTATTATTTAATTTAGATTTTCAAAAGTGTTGGGTGAAATTGGGAAGCACCCTTGTAATTACCTCTCCTTGACAACTTTCTATTGAGGTTTTATCTATAGTTTTATTTGATGATTGAAATCAATAAATTGCATGGACTTTCGTGGAACTTTTTTGGGTATAGAGTTTGAAACTGAAACTTTATATCAGTATTATAAAATGTTAAACATTGATATTCTTTTTACTGATTTGCTAGATATATATACCTGATCCTCGGTTTTTACTTGTAGGCAACTGAAAAGATTGAAGCCATTTATCTAGAGAAAGGCAACTCAACAAGAATTGCTGATGAGGAGGACACTGATTATGCAAAGATGAAGGGAGCGTCACATTTACAAATGAACGACTTTAGAAACTTACAGAGATTGAGGTTCTCCACATGAGTGATGTGAATCTTGTTGGAAATTATTTAAGAAGACATTTTCTCAGTTGTTATGGCTCAATGGGGGAATTGTTCCCCGCTTTTGAAGCAATCAACTTTCATCCCAAAGAATTAGTCTATCTAGATTTGTCCGGAAGCTTGATTCAGATCATTGGGGCGGGATGAGTTCAATGATGGTATAATATAAATCGCATTCTCTTTTCATTTCATTTGCGTATAATCCCTCCCGCGCTGACCTTCATGATACTTTTCTTTCTTACAGATGGCAAAAGGGCTGAAAGTTCTCAACCTTACAGGTTGCCGTTCTTTGGAAAATACTTCCTACCTCTCAGCTTTCGAAAGATTGGAAATTTTGGTCTTCAGAGATTGTTGCAAATTGGAGCAAATTGATCCTTGTATTGGCGATCTAGAGACCCTCATTTCATTGGACCTGAGTGGATGTTCGCGTCTGAGGAACTGCCGCCTCAAGTGTGCAACTGGAACACTTGAAGGAACTTCTCCTAGATCAAACAATGATACGAGAAATTCCTTCCTCCACCGGTTATCTAACAGAACCTGAGAGGCTTATTGCCAAGGATTGCAAATTATTGTGTAGACTTCCGGCTTCGCTGGTCCGCTTTAGCTGTGCGAGAGGTGCGGTGACTACACACACTGTTACATGCGGGCCACGATATGAGAGAGGCCCGGTCAGGTTTCAGTCGTCGCTTGGTTACGTCCTGTTTGTGCTGGCTATCGTCCTGGGTGGGTGGGGGCTTTTGTCGACGCGAGGGTGCGTTCTGCTTTGTGTTGTGTGCTCGTGGTTCGGGGGAGCTCGTACTTCTGCGCGTCATCATCTCTGCGATCATCAAAGGGAACGGGATGATAGCGCCGGCCGCCAGGGGTGCAAGAGCGCAACAACAACCGGGAGAGAAAGAGAGAAGAGGAGAACCAATGGGAGAAGGAATGTCTCGATCATTAGGTTTGATCCAGAAGAAGTGCCTTCAAGTTCCAGTCTACCCATTTGAGGAGGCAGCTCCTCAAGACCCGAACACCACTCCAATCCAGTCGAGTCAACATTTCAACATCCCCATTGACTCGGGGATCTCTCTCAATCCGGGCAGCATGACAATGACAAGCACGCAAATTCTCCAAATGCCCTATCGAAGCCGGAAGTCTACACAATAATTTGGCAATCCTGGCACTAAGCTCTCTAGGTTCTTTAGATAACCGGTGGAGGAAGGAATTTCTCGTATCATTGTTTGATCTAGGAGAAGTTCCTTCACTTGTTTCCAGTTTGCCCACTTGAGGCGGCAGTTCCTCAAGACGCGAACATCCACTCAGGTCCAATGAAATGAGGGTCTCTAGATCGCCAATACAAGATCAATTGCTCCAATTTGCAACAATCTCTGAAGACCAAAATTTCCAATCTTTCGAAAGCTGAGAGGTAGGAAGTATTTTCAAAGAACGGCAACCTGTAAGGTTGAGAACTTTCAGCCTTTTTGCCATCTGTAAGAAAGAAGTATCATGAAGGTCAGCGCGGAGGGATTACTACGCAAATGAAATGAAAAGAGAATGCGATTTATATTATACCATCATTGAACTCCATCCCGCCCAATGATCTGAATCAAGCTTCCGGACAAATCTGTATGACTCATTCTTTGGGATGAAGTTGATTGCTTCAAAAGCTGGGGAACAATTCCCCCATTTGAGCCATAACAACTGAGAAAATGTCTTCTTAAAATTTCCAACAAGATTCACATCACTCATGTGGAGGAACCTCAATCTCTGTAAGTTTCTAAAGTGTTCATTGTAAATGTGACGCTCCCTTTCATCTTTTGCATAATCAGTGTCCTCCTCATCAGCAATTCTTGTTGAGTTGCCTTTCTCTAGATAAATGGCTTCATCTTTTCAGTTGCCTACAAGTAAAACCCGAGGATCAGGTATAATATATCTACCAACTCAGTAAAATAATATCAATTGTTTCTACATTTTATACTTGATATAACGTTTCAGTTTCAAACTTATACCAAAAAAAGTTCCACGAAAGTCCATGCAATTTATTGATTTCATCATCAAACTATAGATAAAACCTCAATAGAAAGTTGTCAAGGTAATTACAAGGGTGCTTCCTCAATTTCACCAACACTTTGAAAATCTAAATTAAATAATTACGATCCCAATGACAGAAAATTGTCATTCTAAGATGAATCAGATCTTCAAAAGTACTGTTTGCTTTACTTATTATATTAACAATTTCTTTACAAACAATGTGTGTGCTCTCTAACCAGTAGCAAAGAAAAAGAGCACGACATCTATGCTCTCACATAAATGACCATGACAAGTGACCTAAGAATACTATAAAACAGAAACGAAATTAATAAGGATGACCAAGAATTCAATTTCAGTTGCATTAACTGTATTCAAATCAATGAGGATGACCATATTGGATTTAGTTAAGATCATAGACGTTCATTGACAACCATACAGGATAAGATCACCTCAGTTACATTAGGCTTCATCACCTCAGTCACAAAACATGCTTTACTGGGTCAGTTATTTTGTTCTCTTCAACATATAAACTGGAAAACTACATTTCAGTATTGGCAGTTCAGTTTCTACATTATGTTTCCAGTTTCATGGTCATTGACTTCCTAAACTTTTTTGTCGGTATGACTTCCTAAACTTCAAAGGCAGAAATTTGAGGAGAAACTCCAACACCATACTAAGATGAGCAACCACCTTGTTCCTAATCACGTCAACAAAATAATACTAACATGACGACAAAATTGCAAGCACATTTTTTCACTAGAACTCATTGACATTAATTAGAGGACTAACATCATCTAAAACAAAGAAACATATACCATGGGAGCAAAGAGAAATATGAAGTTACCTCATTTCCCCCTAGCACTTCCAAAGCTTGCTCATAATTCCACAATCTACTACGTTTGGCAAGGTTCAGTGTAGTTTTCTTCACACACAATTTCTCTACCAAGATCTCTCAATTGATTATGCATTCTAAGCTCACGATTATCTCCAATACTTATCAAGGACGTCAATCTCAGTACTTCAAGCCCTTCCTCCGAAAAAACAACAGGCATCCCACATATAGGATGCAACTCTTGCATCACTGCCAATTAACAAACAAGCAATATCCAGGAATATCTGTTTTTGTTCCCAATCCAATGTTTCATAACTTATCCTCAACTTCTCTCGTATTTCCCTATGAGGAACCTTTTGGATCTTCCGTATTAAATCTATCCATACTGATTCTCTTTTTTCACGCAAATATGAACCCACAACCTCGAGAGCTAAGGGAAGCCCTCCCATACAGATACCACGTGACGAGAGAGAGATACAAATGATCAGGAGGAGTCTCTTTGAATGCATGTCTAGAAAATAGGACCAGAGATTGCTCCTCATCCATTGCCTCAAGGCTGTACTCGATGTCCACTCCATTCCGATCAAGAACACTCTTATTCTTCTGGTTATAAGGATCCTACTTCCTGGTCCAAACCAGTTAGGATTTCCAGCCAGAGCCTTTAACTCATCTGACGTAGCCACATCATCAGAATAAGAAGGACTTTCCTATGTGCAAAACTGGATGAGATGAACTCATTGCTTCATCATAATCACACAATTGAATATTTTCTCTCAGTATATTGGAGACCAACTTATTTTGCATATACAAAATACCATTGCGCTTGCATGATTCACTGATGTCCGCAATGAAGGTACAACTATCAAATTGATTGGAGAGCATGTTGTAGATGACTTTAACAAGAGTTGTCTTACCAATGCCGCCCATTCCGTAAATTCCCACGAATAGGGTAGCACTAGAAGAATTATTTACCATTCCATTACTTTCTCCACATGGCTATCAATTCGACCGGATAATCGCTGGCAACTAACTGGCCTTTCTTCAACTCGCTCATCACTTTTTTGGACAATCACTTTTACCAATTCCCCTTCATGCCTGTCAATAAGATGAGTTTATTAGCTAACTATTAACTAGAGAAAGCACTAACAATTGAACTTAGGATCATTTGGAAATTTATAAATGTTTGTCCTACCTCCATTTCTTATCTTATAGGCTAAGACAAAAGTGGGTAAAGCAATCGCGTGGTTGTTCCACATGATGCACCCTCAACTTCTTTTCAATGTTACTCTTACGCTTTTTATTTTATATATACATATACATATATATATATATATTATATATATATATATATATATATATATATAACGATAAAAAGCGTAATGAAGCTATAAGGTTTGTATATCTTAAAAATCGAATTGAACTTTAAAATCTGTGGCTCGTTAAGGATGTGGATCATTATATGAAGTAGTTCTCTTATTTTTGCCTATTGAGTATCCATGTTTTATATTGTTAATTAATCTAATGGGGAGTTTGAAGGAAGTTGAAGAATAAGTTTTTTTCTCTAAGCATAACAAAATGGCTTTGATTCACGCAGATGAATGGGATAAAAATCATGTCCTCGAGATAGAAAATGCACTGGAAAGTGTTTTACTAAACCACTAAGACAGTCTCTTTTTTCTTCTTCTTCCTTCATTTCTGTTAGAGGCGTCAGTCATCATCGATATCCAAATCTTTTAGTAAGAATTAGCAAAATATGGCATCGAAAAAAAAATGTAGGAAATCACTGTAAAGAACTTTATGGACCGATCCGTGGAAAAATAAAATAAAAAAAATGATTTGATTGGTGTCGACAATCATCAAAGTAAATAAGGTGCGGGTTAAAGAATGAAGTACCCATTAGCAACTCTCTCTGATTCCCATCCCTTTAAGGAGCCACTTCCGCGAGCGCTTGCTTCCATATTTCCACATTCTCCGGGTCGAAACGCTTGCAGTAATAACGAAATGCCGCTCCAAAGCTACCTCTTCCTCGTCGCACATCCGCGGGATCCACTCTGTAGAATACAGGCCAGACCATGCGCCCCAAGCTTTTCATGCACTCCATCATGTGAGCCAGTTCTTGAAGGCACCATGTGCTGGAAGCATAATTCGGAGAGATGATCGGGATCAAAATCGAACTGCTCTTAATGGCTTCCAGAAGATCTGGGCCGATACTGTCGCCTTGGCGGAGCTCATCGTCGTCCCGGAAGACGCGGACTCCGGCATCGACGAGGCTCGAGTGGAGGAAATCTACAAAGCCTGTTCGAGTATCCACACCTCTAAAGCTCAAGACACCTCGTAAGCTCCGAAAGGCGGGATAGAAAAACTTGGCGCACCAGTTGACGGCTCGCCAGTAGAAGCACATGGCTCATCAGTTGGCAGCTCGCCAGTTGAAGCACCAGTCGGCTGCGAACCAGTTGGCGCACTTGCTCTCCTCTTATTGAGAAGCTTGTGCGCGAGCACATAGAGAAGGATCGGTGCGACAAGCGCCGCGAAAGGTTTGCCAAGAACGAGGCGATGCATCTCTTCTTCTCTCAGACTGGTCTGCCTTTTGATCTCTCCTTCAAAGTCTAAAACTCAAGTCTGAAGGAAATCGAAATGATTCCAGAAATCGTGAAATGCCTTTTCGTGTGCCCAAGCAGAGGACCTCCTCCTTTTTCATTCCTTTGGGCTAGAAGCCCAGCGGGGTAAGTTAAGTCCGCGTTTGACGAGAGACATGAATAGGAGACTTCGAAAGAGGTAGAAAGAAAATAAAAGAATCTGCCCATTCCTATTTTGGACAGAACACATCTACTAATTCTTTGATTTCAGTTGATAAGAGAGGATCCCATATAGATTATGACTTGAATCAGGTCAATTTCTTGCCCTTGTAACCCTTTTGCACGGATTGAATCCATAACTAGATCAAACTACTTGTGTCAATAGGTAGGTCTCATTGAATATGATCCGACCCATATTGATCTATTTAACTCGTTTAGACCCATTTTCATATGAACAAATCTGACAATCTATACCCGATCCAACCCATATGATTAAAATACTTTCATATTTAATCTAATTTAGCAAAACTTATGAATTATTAAAAAATAAATATATCACTAAAATACTTGTGGACAATTTTTATAATTAAAAAATTAAAATAAAATTTGACTCATTTAAGATAATTAGCTAACGCGTTTATCAAGCACTTAAAATCAATTTAAGACCCATTAAATTGTTAGTGACCTATTTAATTTGTTAAGCAACCCATTTATAATCTATCACTCTTATATATGGATTACAATATGGTTCTTGACCCTGCATCCAACACTAGGTAACCCCTATTGAGTTTTGATATTTTATACTTGGACATCAAACAACAAACGTACTAATATTGAATCCATAGTTAGTTCCGAGGGAAATTAAATTCATGGTCCCCATATTTTTGGAAAAATACTTTGACTAGGAGTGATCGATCCCATATTGATAGGTTCTATATTAAGAATCCGGATCCTATCAATTCCCAATTTTGAGTTGGGAATCGAACTTATTGACCCTAAAACCAGCATGGGCTTTTTTTTCATTTTATTTCTTGTAGTACAAAACAACTTTAACGAGAGTTAGAGTTTTGTTTTTTAGACAAGAAAAAATTCGAAATGGAATTTGGATTGGACCTAAAATTGTGAATTTTTAGAGAAGTAAGCCAATAATCTTACCTTAAATATCATCTGTAGCGAGAACAGACCAAAGCAACTTTATAGGTCCAAGACTCCATCATATGAGCTCAAAGCTGAATGATAACCATCTACTTACTACATAACCGACAAAATGGTAATGTAAAATATCGTGTCACCGTTATGTTTACTCCGGTTCGAGCTAATCTTTTTACCTGGACCATTTTAGTTCTTTTCCTGAATGAAGATTTTCAAGTAACAATTTCTCTTCTTTTTATGATTTCAAATCATGGAGAGGAGATTAAATTTTATTTCAATATTGTTGAATCTGTATTCTCGAGGGGTAGGCGTTCATTAATAAAGCTTCCTTTTTCAATACCGATGTCCAAGCGAAGCGTTGTCTTTTTTTCTACTCTGTCCCCTTCCCACGGATTTGCACATTTGATAAATCCGTGTTCATGTTTGACTGGATGGTAGGGAGCACATGCTGGCCCACCACCATCACCATTGCCGATGAAAAATTTAATATTTCCTCTATCCAGAGGTGAAGATGGACGATGCATGACCTTGCCGGTCCACCACTGGCCGAGCTCTTGGATTTACTCGAGGGTTGGTGAAATGCAATGAAATGTAATCAAAACGAAATGAGATTCTCCTTTGACTCTACCAAAAGACAAAAAAAAAAAGAACCGAACGTCATTGGGCTGCGAAAATCGCTTTTGTATTGCCACGTAAAATTGGTGATCGTCTACTTTGAGCGGCTTGGGTAAGGAGCAGAGGGTAGCTTTACTGTACTGTAAACTTGGTAACCTACTGAAGGAAGGCTACGCAGATGATAAAACGCCTCTAGAAAAACAGAACCTTGCAACCTCACTCTGTTGGGGATGCTTTATCGTAACTCTAGTGTTAATATCCAAGCCTTCCTAACAACAATGAGGAGAAGCATGGAAAATCAAGGAAGTCGTTTGCGACCATATTGCATCGGGATTATTTTCATTTACCGTTGGGTCGAGGGTGGTGATGCAGTGAGTACTAGAAGCCAATCCGTGATCTTTCCCAAGCAACCTCCTAATTCTCTAGCGGCTCAACACTAAAGTCTCCATTCATCGACACGAATTCTCCGACTATGCATTTTGGGTACACGTGATTGGTTTACCTCTCCTTATGATGAACTAGAAGTTGCTATGTGGGGTGAGAACTCAAATATGAAAAGTGATTGACGTAAAACTGGATGTTAAGAAGGAAGCCCATGTAAGATGGAAATGTTCGAGTCTTATTGGACTTCTCGTGTCCTCTTTTGCCGCCAAGAATGGTGGTGAATTACGAAAGTGAGTAGCTCTGGATAGATTTTAAATATGAGCAAGTTGTTAGATATATTTATTATATATATATATAATCCAAATAATATGTTATCATACAAGCTCAATAGGTAAAAGCTTGTTTATGGACTGAAGCCCAATAACTCGCATATAAACTCTAGTTTCCTACGCTGCAAGTAATACTGTTAAGCATTCCAACTTGATGTTCTTATATAATACTTCAAGCAATTGGTCATCTTCTCTACTCTTCACTTTTCTCTCAAAACTAAGCACAGTCCCCTTTTCCTCCCCCAATCCCAAACTTCATCTTCTTCTCTACAAACTCTTCTTCTTTTTCTCTCAAAACTAATAACCTCCAACACAAGTCCCCACTTTTGCTACTCTTATGGGAGGATTGGGCACTTCACCACAAATTGCGAACATGTCCTTTACAAAGAAACAGAAAATGGAGCCGTAGGAGAGGGAAAATTTGGCTCGTGATCGAGAGCGAAGCATGTGAGGCGAGCCCTTTTTTGGAAAGCTCTTTTTTGGGGGAAATCTCCCTGAATTTGACCTCCAAGAAACCATCTCTGAGACCCCCAACTCTGGAAAAGACAGCGGAGGAAAACTATCCCCACGGAGTGTCGAAAGTCAGCAACTCCCAAGCCTGGATCTAGTTGAAACCAAGGAAGCTTTAAAAGAAAGACAAGGAAATTATGGATGCAGCTACACCTCGGTGGGAAAGTGAAATCAGAGGACATTACTGCTCATCTCTGACTCCTCCTCTCTGACTTCCTCATGGTTGAGGCTCGCCTGAAGAACATGACAAACATTTCAAAGAAGATTAAAAGGTACTACAAGACCACCATCTTTGAAAAAGAGATCCGTTCGCCAACAATGCGTAAAATAAAATTCAATTTCCAAGGAGACAGATTTAAGGTACCTAGATGAAAACTCATT
>JAGVVM010013229.1:0-15017 GCA_019149425.1 Psidium friedrichsthalianum
TTCTTAGATAGTCTGATAGCTAGATGAGCATTGTTCAGGTTCGGTGCACGTCCCATGTGCCGAGCCATCTGCAGGCAATCTTTAGCTGGTTTTGAAACATTGTCATCCTGCAGAGTGATTAAAGATACAACCCACAAAGTGAAGAATAAGAATTATCATTCGGAGGTTACCAAAAAAGATGTCTTACTACAAGTTTTGATAGACTATACTTTTGAGTTGGTTTAGGAAGCGAAGAAGATAGTGTCCCGTGTGGATTTGAGAAGCATTTAATTACCTGTGGATCTATTCCTGAGGATTGTAATGCCAAGAAGACACCAGCTTCATAGCTTGACTCCGAGAGGCCGCTGATGTTTATCCTTTTCAGGAATTGCGAAGAAAGTAGTCTGTATAATAACCAACTTCAGATGATCCTCAAAACTGGAAGCTGGAGAGACCGTCTCGAGCATCAAATGCATCATCTTAACGATAGACGTTGCATTGTCCAGACAGATCGCTCCCTCTTCTGAACAGAATAGGTAGCTTCCCAAGGGCCAAAACAACTGTTCTTCGCCCCTCCTGATGATTGTGCGGCATCTTGAACACAATCCTTGATGTGCTGACGAATTCATCGAAATTGTTTTTTCGCAGTTCTCCAACAAGCTGTTCTAAACTGGGAGAAGCTGCAGCGGCTTGCCAAAACTGAAGCAGCAAGTGCAGTTGAGGAGCCAAGGAAGCTAGGGGAGCGAAGAACAGTCTCGGCACTACATCGAGCTTCGAGACAACGTTACAGAAGCTGCCCACCCCATCTTGCTCTGAGAATGGCTCGGGAAAGGGACGCGTTGCCGAGCAAGGGAGTGCCGAAGGTGAGGCAGAGGACTGAGATGGGAGAAGAAGCAGCGGGCTGGAGACGGGAGAGGAGCCAAAGAGCAGTGAGAGAGGCGGTTGTTGCTCCAAAGGAATGGCCTGTGAGGATAATCATCTTAACTTTCCTAGTAGTTCCTGAATCTGCACACAAAAAGCAGCTCAATGCTTGAAGGATTTCGCGTTTTGTGCTCTCAAGACAGCAAGAATTGCAGAAAACTTAAATCCATGCCTGATCCAAGGGAACTTTTGGACTAGTTCAAAATGCTGGTATGACTAATGTCAATGACATCCCCCCAAAAAAAAAAAAAAAAAAGGAAAGGACTGGTGAGACCATATCAACAGTTTACTGCTACGAACTACGATTCGACAATGGCTCTGTAGAAGAACTACATCTAGATTTTCTACACACGACCTTGGAATGTGATAATATAAGAACACGAATAACCTAGATTAGTAGTTTAGTATGATCCAAGAACTGTCCTATGCATATATCTGCTGTACCAGCTTAATCTCTTAAAACAGTCCCCAGCAGTCATGCACAATTCAGTAAGACTGTCCTGCTGTTAATGACTGGTAAGTTCAAACAAAAAAATATGGTTCTTCTGAAACCTCGATAGTCGATGGATGGATGAATTTTCTTTTTGGCTTTCTAGCGGACGAGAAATTAGTAGCAGGATTTTCAGAATGAGGGATGGTCAGTATATTTCAAGAGTTCTTAATCAATTACAGCCTCACATCACCTTCACACATAAGGATTAAGAACTAGAATCTCAGTTTGCTTTTTTATGTAAATTTCAAATCCTACCAAATCCATTCAAATTAGGAGGATTTGTGGAATTTATATATTAACATACAAACATTACATCCTTAATTTACATCTGCTGCAGGCATACAAGAGGATATTAATCTCATCATGCATTCTTGTTCTTCTTTTTCCTGGTTGGCATCCAAACATTGCTTGGTTGCCATACAAAATATTTTTGTCATTTTGCTGGGTCAAAAAACTATTTGTCAGAACAGAAGCCTTTGACCCGGTAAAAACAAATCCTCAGTGAGCCTTTCCAGATAAGGCCATGAAAAATTAACTTGGACTGGATAAGAATTAAGGCTCTTTTTTATTTATTTCGTGAAAAGCGTGTAATTTGAAAATGCAAAATGTTTATGCATTTTCTTCTGACCACCATTTTCTTCATTCTCTTCTACTTCAAAAAGCTTGTAAAACTGCGACGTTTTGGGCTCTATTGAAATGTATATATTATATATATATAATAGTAGGTAGGAACATGACTGACATAAAAATAAAATATGCAAGTCCATGGACGGATTAATCTACGAGGGGTTGACTGAAAGCTAAGCCATAATTTCGTGGAAGTTGATGATATTCGACCGATGAAGATGTAATGGAATTACCCAGAAAGAACAAAGTCAAACAAGTTAAGGACGACTATGTACCTGGCTTTGGAAATCCGGTCGCTGGTAGAATCCCAGGAAGAGACGGAGGAATCCGGCGTCCACCTGACCGTCTCCTCGCCCTCGCCGTCGCCGTCGCACATCAACGGCGAGAACAGATGCTCGCACCCACACTCGCCCAGGGCCATCAGGGTCCCGCAAGTAGGCTCGGACCCGTCGATCGCCTGGACGCCCGAAAACGCCAGGTACCCGACCTCACCGCGTAGCTCCGCCACGAAGCTCCTCGGAGCCGCGGAGCTGGCGAAGCTGCACGCCCCCCACGACTCCGCCAAGAAGGGCGTCGACGCCAAGAAACTCGCCAGCATCTCGCTGCTCTCGAACCTGCGTCAAGAAAACGCAATTGGGTGAGATAAGGGAGACACTCGGACATTCGGCAAAGAAAGGACAGTAGAGAGTTGGGGCGCCACGCACGGTGATGATTCGGCTTCCATTGGACCGCTCGTGTGTCTCTAAGGCGAGCGGTGGGCAGCGGGCAGCGGGCTTGGTCGAAAAGAGGGTGAGCTAAGCTGGGAAGAACTTTTTTTTTTTTTTTCTTTTCAAATCGGAAAAAAAAAAATCAAAAGAAAAATTAATTTAAAAATAAAAATCCTTTGAGGAGTAAATCTTTTTATCAAATGAAATTTTTATTTTAAAAATTATTAAATTATCAAACGAATTTCTACAAAATAAAAACCGATGCACAAGCTCCAAAAGCGTTGCACCCTTGGACGTTCGGCAAAGAAAGGGCAGTAGAGAGTTGACAGGCAACGGACGGTGTGTCTCTCAGTCTGTGCCTTGGACGGTCTGAGTGGAAGTGGAGGGCTTCAAGAGATGCAGAGTGGCCTTTATGTGGAGGGTTTGTCGGGTGTGAATCCGCGTGAAAAGGAGTTGCGGGAAGAAAAGGAGTGGGTGGTGTGGTGCTGCTGCGGTGGTTCGACGGAGTTGCAGGAAGACTTCCTCTGGGAGACGAAGACGAAGGACGTCTTAATGGTCAATTCCTATTTCTTCTTTAGGACGTAAACTTTCTAAGAAAATATTGCGTAATGTGGCATAGACGACGTGATCCAGATCACCATCATCTTTGCGACACGTGACATATGTGGGTCCATCTATCAGACTAAATTTCAAAACTCGTCTCTTCCCTCTCTTTCCGCTCTCTTCACTTTTCACGCTTCACGAGCGATGGCGTTGCTCCCCTCTCTCTGCTCGTCCCCCGCCCCGCCGAGCTGCTCTCTCTCGTCCGAAGACGAAGGACGTGGTCATGGTCAATTCCTATTCTCTTTTTTTTTGGCCGCCGATATTCCTAATCTATTACCCGTAACTTCTCTGTTCTTTGGTGGGCTTTTCGTAGGAATAGTACGCTGCACGACAAAAACAATCCGCAACTTTTCAAAAAAATATTAGGTGGATCGAGGCGTGCACCTCAGCCAATCGCAAGAAGACAAGTGCCCTCTCATCTCCTCTACTCTCTCCTCTATCTCTCAATCTCTCTATCTAGCTACGCAAGAGGACACGTGTCCTCTCGCGATTAGTAAACGCTTGGAATTGGCTCTTTAACACGACCCTACCCTTTAATATTATATTTATATGTAAATGAATATTTATTGTATGTTCATTATTCGCTCCTGAATTTTTTTTATTTATTTATAGATTCGAGCAATACCTTGTTGATCCATATAGCCTTTTATAACTTCTCAAGACTGCCCCAACATTCCCGATATTTCTCTCTTCTTATTCACGTTAGAAAATTACATCTCACGAATCCACCCGTTCCGCTAGGTCATTGAGAGAGTAGGGAATTTTCCATGGAAACTACACGTTTTGTTTCGAAGATGGGACATGCCACATGTTCCCATGATACGATTACTAATGAAAATGAAGCTCTCTTGCAGATTTCCCTATACGACACCTGGATTTAAGATTTAGATTGGCTTGTTGCGGTTTCATTTGCAAGTGGTCATTCGTTATTCCAAGAGTGCGTTTATTGAGGGCCGAATTTTTTTTAAGCAGTTGAAATTTTTTTTTATCAATTTTTTTCTTTCAAATCAACAAAACCGAATAATTTAATTTTTCATAGATAATGGAAGCCAACAATTCTCCATTATTTCCTTTATATCAAGAAAATTAAAATTGCATACGTCTGAAGAGCAAGGATGAAAAGAAAAAGAAAGAAAAAAGAAGAAAGAGGGATATCTGCGAAAAAAAAAAGTAATTAAATCACAAATTTTGTTCTCTTTTTTAATCCCATTCTTGTCGAACTCGAAGATTGAGGACAAACTCGTTGTTGTAAGAGATAGCTCAATGGCCAAGTTGACAATTTTGACAGGGTGGCAAAGCATTCTTAATCAATCAGTTTGTTTCGAGAAAATGAATAATTTTAAAAATATTCTCTTAAAAATAATTGTTTGTGTCGCCTACAGAATGAATGGACGAAAATAATTTCACCATTCATGAAAAATATTTAGACATAACAAATTGTCGATAATGAAAATATTTTTCATCGATTAATTATTTCAAGCAATACAAGCAATTATTTTAGAAAAATAATTTTTCAGATCATTCATTTTTCGAGAACAAACGGAGCCAAAGTCGACCAACATAGAAGAAAATTCGAAAAGAATTAGAAATAGAAGAGTTGCAAGAATCAAAGGAAATACCAAAATTCAAATATGTATAGAATTTTATTAGTTGAGCATTAGTACTTCTCTTATTCATTATGCCTGTCCATAAATTGATTATGAAATGTAGGAGCGAATTGAAAGTTGGAATGTATGTAATTCAAAAGTCTGTTCACAAGGCAGCATAGATACCATCAGCTCTTGATGAATCATCATCATCATCTCTTCCTCTTGCTCGACTTCCATTCTCGTAGTTTGATCATGTCCAACTCGATTGCGGGCATCGATGTTTTGCAATGGGGAGACCATCCCGACCATCATTCGGTGTACTTGAAGCTTCTTTGGGTAATTGGGCGATCTTCTGCTTCCAAAGCATGGCCGATTTCGTCAATTTCTTCTTTATAATATCGTCGCTTCCTCTTTGATGCAATCCCTTGCCAACACACCATGCAGGACACTTGGTTTCCACATCACGACTTCCGGCTAAAAAACTCTATTGGCAAAACGTGAAAAGGTTTAAAATTAAATTGGTATAGTTGAAAGGTTTAAGACTGGATGGACATAATTGTAATAAATTTAGAACTTTTTTTTGATAATTTTCCCTGCTTACTCTTTGTGGTGTCTACTGAGTTCAATTTTGTAACCCTAGACTCTTATACAGTGGTCTTTAAAGGGGAAGAAAAACTCAATCATGAGATAATTAAGTGATGTTACAACCATAGCAAAAGCGGACCTATTTATCCATCTCTGTCTCACGGCCGTATGAGGCTACCTTGATGGCCACCTAGCGACCTTCGACGGCCATTTCCGATTGGACTCATGGTGATTAACGTGTTCTTCAACCGTGAGGGATGGGGGCAGAGATACAAATTTGCCCTGAGGCTCCCCAACAGCCTATATCCCACTAATCTTTTTCGTATTTCATCTATATAAGTTATTCACTTAAGTCACTTGTATTTAAACAGAATCCATGTTTTGGATTAAACCACAATGTAATTTTTTACGCTTGAATTTATGAAGTTTCCTCCTCCTGATAAAACATGACGTTCACAAGTTAAAAGATATCATGTGTTCATAATGTCACCATTCAAATGTCATGTTAAAGAATTAAAAATAAAGTAGGACGAAAAGAAGCTCATGTCGTTTTTGTGAGGGCTGACAGTTTATGTTAGTAGTGTATCTGACGTTGGATTGAATTTTTTCCTTTTTAAGGTTAAAATGTCTGATTTGAGTTGAAATGGAGTCCAAGCCATGCACACCTAATACAACTGTGCACGAGGGATTTTGATTTTTGCCTTGATTTCTTTTTACTATCCAGTCATTGAAATTATTTGGATACTTATGAGCACATCACGTATCCTTTTGAAGCAGGTCGCATTCCAAAGAAACTTCAACACCACTTCCTGCTGTTCCTTGCAAGAGCCAGATGAACTCAGGTTGCCAATCACCAGATTCCTGTTAATACAGCAGAGCTCCAGCACCTTGCTCCCTACTTGAGAGGAGAACTGCAATTTAGATTCACTTTCCCATATGTCTTTCCGAGGAGGAAGTACAGAGTTATCTCGTTCTAAGACCACGTTCTCAGATGGCTGAACTAAATGTTGGCATGCAAAATCATCAGTGCACCATAAGATGAAAGGAGGACGTCCCACCCACAAAATTACGAATCTCGCTCTCGGGCATTGCAACCAGCGCAGCTACAGACCACTATGTTTGTTTCCTGTATCAGGACTTTTCGGTAGCATCGGCAATGCATGTTTAGTATCTCAAGACAACTAACACCTCACTTTGTCTGCCCGTTATTTTGTGCCAAAGCGGATGCAAATAAGACCATTTCTTCTTAATTCAGATGTCTCTTTCAACACTTCAGAATCAATCTGTCATACCCGGTAAATGTAGCCGCAATAAATCATCTCTAAAGTGAAATGAGGCTCTCTACAACAGTAACCATATGGCATTGCTTCGATAGTGGAAGATTTGCGCGTTTTCTCATGGTCGGATTTCAAGAAACTCGTTCTCCAGCAAACATTTTCATCAGAAGCTCACCATTCCTCGTGAAGCCGTCAAATCCTCGTATCAATACGCAAGCCTCAAAAGAATACAGCTTAGTCCAAGACTCAGGCACGCCGTACTCCTCATAAACCAAACAGAGCAAACAGAAGGCCATTCAGAATTCACAGCTGCATCACTGAAACTACCAACACGGCCAACAAGTAATTTAATTCTGCCACATACAATGTTAAAGAGCCATTGTCTACGGGAAAAAATCTCTTTGAAAGAGCCATTTCATCAAAGACCTCACCTGTGACGTCAAACGAGACAAGTGTTGCGTATTCACCGTCCTCCCACAGATCACCGACCATGGGAGCATACCAGCGTAGAATCCCATTTAAGAAGACCGCAGGTCCGGGGGCGCAAAAAGGAACATCACACTCCAAACTTCTCTAGGAATATATACTGAGTGAATAAATCTCGACCAGAGAGTTTGTCCCACCAAACCATGGAGGATGATTAGCTAGAAAATAGAGAATCCTCACAATCTTATAGTCATTCGACCTAGCGTGAAGCAGACCCTAGAACTATATGAGCAGTCTCCATGGGAAAAAATTTGATGCTCCGGACCGATCGTCGAACCGCCTTGTGCTTTCTAGTGAATAAATTCCACCAAATTCATCGTCTGACCATAGCCATTTTTGGAAAGTTATGTGTGACGAAGATCAAACCATTACACACACCCAATAATACCGCAACAGTTAGATCAAACCATTACATGAACCAATATTACTGCAACAGTTAGGAGGGGCACAAATGGAATTTCGATTTGCAACCGGGAAGCCAGGGTAAGAGACTCACTGGAAAACAGAGAGCACAGCCTCTGGATAGGATCGTCCCAATCTAGACACAGGAGATACCAACTGGCGGCATCGAGAGTGGAGCGGTTCAAGTGGAGGGCAACAAAACGAGAGACATTAAAGGAAGATGCATGGTTAGACAATTACAAAGATGAAAACAACAGAGAAACCCAGAGAAGAAACTGAACAAACATGTCTTATTTAAGAAAGAACCAACAGCAAATCTTCTCCATGTGCAGAGTCAGCTAATTACAACACGTTATTGTACTTTCGGTAGTATCATATCACTTATACATACTTCCTTGAATGTCCTCCCTTATTTTCTTAGGCTTGACACTAACCCTGATTTTATGCTACTTCCATTAAACACTTACAATTCAAGCATCCCAAATACATTCACATGACCAAAATATTCCCCATGTAAAAAATGCTCTTTCAATTAAATGAGTTGGCTTCCAATTCTCACCACATGTTTCATTTCTGCCTCTTCCTTACCCAAAAAATATGTATATATATACTAGATCACCCTTCAAATCAAATTTATCCTTCATAGCTTTCTTTCTGATTGAACTGTCCCTTCATATTCACTTCATCTCTTCATATTAAGCAGAGTGTTGCTAGTTACATGATTAAATCAGCAAACCAAAAAAAAAACAGAGATCAGGGAAGCTGCAAGTGAAAGTTAGAAGGGTTTAACTTAGCTGTGAAAGAAACAATCAATCAGAAATACTGTGGAGACAAATTACAAACTAAAAGATACAGAATAGCCATGAAAGCACTCTAAAACTCTCTGACATACTTAGTTTAGAACAAATCAATGAAAAGAGTGGCTGTTAAATCTCAAGTCATGTCCAGAATGTGATATTTCCACCCATCAGTGATCTACCCATTGAAATGTCCACTAAGTGTAAAATGTCGCTCTAAGCATAACTAAAGAACCTTCTATAATCGGAAATACTGCACTCCGTGCTCATTCCAGCTCCAGTCAAAACCACAAGCTTCGAACTGCAAGCCAATTTAGACAAACATAACATAGGTAAGCAACATAAATTAAGTCACGGAACATAGGTCTCACCAAGAAGCAAGACACTTGGGATTGGGAACATAACTACAGAGCAAGAAGTCATTGCAGGCAAAGGGTTAAAAAAGGAAAAAATTCAGATTGAACCATGATTCCAAAAACTGATGCAAACGATCAGTATGTATCCTTAAGGCTTGGACGATCAGAATCAGGCACCATCTTCTTGTCCCTCTACTCTTCACACCATTGATAAGAAGAAAGAAGAACATATTGAGAGAACCCATAACAAGAAAGAGCCAAAAATGCATACGCTTTCTTTCGTCTCAGTCGTTAGAGAGAAACTTGCGATAGCACGAAGGCGGGGAGGTTGCAATTACCAACTTGCATTCATGCAGTGGTCCTGATTTTGTAATTGCATGAATGCAAGTTGAAATTTACGTCGAGATATCCTCATCGTGTCGTCTGAGTGTCTTCTCCTTCTTCTCTTTTTAATATATATCTCTCTTGTGTGGTGCCTTGAGTGTCGTCTGAATATCTACCAGATATATCGGATTTGGAACCTGAATCCAAGATCAGGTTGACTTTCGGAGGACAGCTGTTCCAATTTTCACGCAGATAAATCAGATTTGAAACCGAAATATCTACCAGTACAGTCTCAATTCGCGCGCATCGTCGACCGGGTCAACACAGGCCATTCTCAAACTATTGAAATTTCAAATAAAAATTTAAAATTGACATTATCTCAAATAAAAATTTAAAATATATATAAATTAATAAAAATGCATAATTATCTCACTTCTGTTTGCCCCCAAAATGAACAGATGATGTATATCATTAGTTAGTTTCCAAAAGGCAAATACCGCCTTTAATTTAATCCGACAAAAGTGGGCAAGTTGCTCTTAATTTAGGTCGGAAATTTCGCATGAATAAGAGTTGGTTAATTTGAAAATACTAGTAAGTTTCGCGACACAAGATGGCAAGTTAGCATTAAAATTGGTTGTTTCCAAAATCATCAAACAAGTAGTAGTAAGCTCGAAAATTTTAAATAAGGGCCTCATCAAAGGTATTTTCATAAGAAAATTCATCCATGTAAGTCAATTTCACACAAAAGTTTAAACACTAAGAGAACCAATTAAGTGCTATCAAATGTTAAAACATGGACGTCTCCTCTGCCCGTGATCTCGGACCAGGAGTGTTGTCGTCCTCTTGCTCATCTTCTATTATTTGATCATTTACAACTTGATCATCCTATGGTGAGCAAGAAGCTTCTTCAGTCAATTGGGGGCAATCTTCTTGCATCCAAATCATCCCTCATTCTGCTAATTTTGCCCGCAACAGTATCGTCGCTTTCTGTTCGACGAGATCCCTCCGCCGATTCTTGGCCTTCGACCTTAGCTATTTGATCTTCGGGAACGACATTCTCTCGCTCTTGTTCGGAGTCAACCCCCGCCCTTCGATCACCACCAACATGACCGTCACTTTCAATTTGATGCAAACGCTCAATCGATTCTTCATCTTGGACTGCCGCCATCGTCTGATCATCAAGAACACTCCCTCCCTCTCGTTCGGCATTGACCCTCGGAGTTCCATCATCTGCTCGATCAGCGGGATTACTGTTTTGCAAGCCAATAATGTTATCTAAAATTGGGGTAAACTAGGAAAACCCGCTACTGAATAATCAAGTCGCGGACGTGTTGCGACAGTCTTGATGATTCTCCAAGCGCATCGCCATTTCCGCTTGTCCCTTGTGAATTTTGGTTTATGGATTCTTTTCATCATATCAGATAGAACAGAGAATTCTCTCGGTTCTCTAAGGAAGAAAAACTCGAGTAGCTTCAGCAAAATTCTTAAGCTCTTATGGTGGGTTTGCTCTAAAACTTTTGGATATAAACTATAAAAAGGCTTGTGGAAGTTCGAGTTGCAAGTATTGATTGCTTATATAGAACGTGACTTAAGTATATGTCACTATGCACTTGGTAACAAGTAGTTCAATAATTAGTTCATCAAATTAATTTATTGGAGATTAGCGAAAAATCGATAAATAGGCAGAGTCCGTTTGATTTTTTTTATCAGACATATCAACCTCATAACGAATTTCGATTTATTTTCTAGCTCAAAGTCAAGTAATGGTTCGACAATCGGTGTAGCAAATCAATAAGAAAAGTTGCTATAAGTAAGTCGAATCAATGGAGTGGATTATGTGGTCAATAAGAGAGAGATTATATAAAAACACTTCCTAAGAAAACATAAAACGAAAAAAAAAAAAATCAATCATCGTCAAAGTCGTAATTATTCCTAAACAGTTTTGCGAATATATCGGCCGAGAGACCGACTTTCCTTCCTTCTCCTTGACTTCGTTCTCCTTTCCTTTCGACAACATCGCTCCTAGTAAAAAAGTGATTTATATAAGAGGAAATCGAAGGGGAAATCTGGGACACTTAAGAATCACCACCATGAGTGATTTAGGGTCGAGTTCCACTTTGGAAGCAGCACCTCCCACTGCAACCCTACACTGTGGAATATGCATGGAAGATGTCTCAATCGATCTCTTCACGAACACGAACCGGTGCATCAAACGATGAACCGGTGTCCTCGTACATCGCCACGAAGATCAAGGACGGAGCGACGAACGCGATGTCCCGGGTCTGATTGCGAGGCGATGCTAGATCCCGTCACCTGCAAACGAACTTCTCAGAGCATAGGATTCGCCAGATGGTGCGACCTTCTGTGTGAGTGGTCCGTTCGGGGGCGAGGTGTTACTGTCCGAACTCGAATTGCAGAGAGATGATTGTAAACGAGTGCGGAAGGAATGGGGAGGCGAGGAGGAGAAGGTGTCCCGGTTGCAACGAAACTGGTCGTTCTCGTTTTCGCGACTTGGATATTCGTCCGCGGAACGTCTATGCGAAGAGGAAGCAGTGGAAGCGGTGTCCGCAATGCCACATTTACGTGGAGCGCCGTGGAAAAAATGGAGGTAAAATTGAAAATTGAGTGCAGGTAAAGAAAAAATTGATTAACCCTTTCTCGGCTCCATGAAAGAAATTCGTGCGTTTTAATTTGCCTTGTGTCCAGAGAATTTTCGATCACGAAACATCGAATTCAGAGATGAACAACTTGAAAAGACCCTCGTTTCTGTTTTTATGATGCGGGCGAAAGTCTTGCCACGGAACTGCAAATAGTAGGACCGGGGAATGCAGGATCAGGGGAATCGTTTTCGTCGGCACGATGCTTTGCTCTTCGTTTTGATGGGGTTACTCATTTATCTTGCGCCTTCGCAGTTCTGAGAAAAGATTGAATGGGCGAGTAGAATTCAGAAACTATGGTTGGAAATAAAAATGAACTTGCATCGATTCCTAGATTTTGAATTTTTATGGGCTTTTATAAATTTTAATTGATCGATGTGTCTTGGCTATTCTAATTCCTTTATGTTGGGAGTAATGGATTCATTCTCTTCGGAGTCCAAACAAAACCAGCCTGCTTGTCGATCATACATGTGTATATGTGTGTGTTGACTGTTGGTTTTTCGGGTGAAAGGACGGCGGTGTCATCCCTTTACTTTTGTTAGATTCAGGGTGTGACAATGGTGATGTTTAGCGGGCTTAAACCAAAGGGAAGTGCAGGATTCCGTGGCAGACGGGATCGCCAAGGCCATGGCGATGTGGTGATTGATACCTATGTGGTGTTGATCCGTTCATGCCCAATAATTTTTCATCTATTAACAGTCGCATTCTTGCATTTCAGATTACTTAGTGCATTTTATATAATGGACGAAAACATAGGTGTCAACAATTGGTTTCCAATTCTTGTAAATAATATCCTTGAAAATGCGGTATTCCTTCTAGGCTTCTGCTGATATCCACGTTGGCTTGGAGCTAATCGACACGTAAAAATTGTGGACGGTTCGATTTTTGTTTTTGGTAACGAATTTTCGACAACAGCTTCTTCTTTCACAGATATTATGTCATCATAAAGATATTACCTTGTTGTGAAATGGGTGTTGAAAAAGTTATCATTACTGTAAAAGATAAAATTCTAAATATAAAGCCGCGAAAGAGGCTACGATTATTGTAGAAATATTATTACATTCTTCATAACTTGCTTAAGTGTAAGCATTGCCGATAGTCTTGTTTGTGAAGTTGAAAGAAGAATATATCAAAACCATTTCCCTATTGAGGAGTTTTGAATGAATTTCATTAGTAATTTATCACCACGGCACTTAAAAGGGATAATTTATGAAGGAATACAATGGGATGATATCCAAATAAATTATGACGAGGATTGAATTTACAACGGGATAATACATGTAAGTCGTGTGGATACACCAATAAGTTGCATTTAATGTTCTCTGTTTGCTTTTTTATACGGTCATGTTCGGTCACGTTGAATTTACTAAGAAATTCTCTTCATATTATTTTGGATAAAGTGCGTAAAAATATAAAAGGTTGAGCTTCGTTCTACTAGAAAATCACACCTCCCAGACGAATGTTGTATTGGCTACAGTATGAAGACTTCTCACCTCCATCTTTTCGAATTATTAGCTCCATTTGTAATGCTGGAGGCTGCCCTTCAGCTGCTGTTTTTCATTTATTTTATAACACTTACATTTTCCACCCACAAAAAAAGAAACCTCTATCTACAAATTAGAATTCTTAAATAGTTTGTGGATTTAGTTTCGAAAACTAGCAACTGTTTGGAGATATATGAATGATCATGGAGTTTACCGATCTTGAAAAATGTATTGATATATTATTTGATACTTAATTTGATGTACGAGCAGAAAAATTGAACCAACGTAATTGAATGCATACTTGATGCGATTTTTTTGTACTAAAGTCTTAATCCCTAAACGTCTGGCAAATTAAGCAAGTGTGTTCTCTTCAAGTCTATCCTCTTTTCCTTCCAATTGCTCCATCTGTTGATTTTGATTTCGGGTTCAAGCTGAAGTACTCCTCTCGCTTTCTTCGTGAAGAACGAAAGATTGGAGCCGTCGTTTTTTTTTTTTTTTTTGGGTAAGGAAGATTGGAGCGTCGCTGTGATGTGCAAATTCCTTGATTTCCTTGAAAGAGCTCGATCGATCGAAAGCCTCGGAAATAGAACTCCTTATTGGTCCGACAATCCCGCCATCATCATCTCTGAGTCTAGCGATAGCTAAGTACATGATAGATCTGGTAAACTCAGCAACGACTACAAGAATGGTGGTTCCACGAGAAGATCCGGACTGATGAGCCACTACAAAAAAAAAAGGGCTATTAGCCCGAAAAATTAGCGACGAAATATAATTCATCGCTAATTTGCGATGAAAATAGCGACAAAAAAACTTTCGTGACAAATTTGTCGCAAAATTTGTCGCAAAATAACAAATTACTTTTAGCCACGAAAAATTAGCGACGAAATATATTCGTGGCAAATTAGCGACGAAAATAGCGACAAACATAACTTTCGTCACAAATTTGTCGCAAAATTCGTCGCAAAATAGCGAAATGGCTTTTAGCCACGAAAAATTAGCGACGAAACACATTTCGTCGCTAATTGGCGATGAAATTAGCAACGGAATTTAGTTCGTCGCTAATTCGAATAGACTAGGATTGTGGGCTTATTTTTTAAGTACTATATATTTGTACGCGTATATCGATTATTGTAAGGAGTAGTTGTGGTGAACCTGGATAAATTTTG
This sequence comes from Psidium friedrichsthalianum, assembly GCA_019149425.1. NCBI lineage: Eukaryota > Viridiplantae > Streptophyta > Magnoliopsida > Myrtales > Myrtaceae > Psidium > Psidium friedrichsthalianum. The sequence goes on from JAGVVM010013229.1 coordinate 14,454, forward strand.
TGTCGAAAAATATTTTCATTGCAAATTTTAGGTTTAGCGACGAAAAATTATCTTTGTCGCAAACTACCGGTTTAGCGACGAAAAACTATTTTCGTCGGTAATTTTTGCGACGAAAAAAAAATTTCGCCGCTAATTTTTGCAATGAAAAAATATTTTCGTTGCTAATTAGGTTTAGCGATGAAATTTTTTTTCGTCACAAATAATTGGTTTAGCAACAAAAATCGTTTTCCTCGCTAATTTTTGCGACGAAAAGTTATATTCGTCGCAAATTTTAGGTTTAGCGACGAAAGCTATTTTGGTCGCAAATTTTTTTTGCGACGATAATTTGTATTCGTCGCTAAATTAAGGTTTAGCAACGAAAATACATTTTCGTAGTAAATTTTTGGTTTAGCGATGAAAATGTTTTTCGTCGCTAATATTTGCGACGAAATTCGTATTCGTCGCTAAATCTAGGTTTAGCGACGAAAAATGATTTTCGTCGCAAATATTAGCGACGAAAAACTTAGATTCGTCACTAAATTCATAGCTAATTAGCGACAACTAACCTAGGACGTTGCTAATTAG
>JAGVVM010013231.1:0-10078 GCA_019149425.1 Psidium friedrichsthalianum
AGTTTTTTAAAAATACAATCGATTATAGATTAATAATGATATCTATATTTTGGTCATTACAATTTTTGTTATGAGGCATTTTTTCCTCTTTGCTTAATCGTGTTTCTTTTCTTAAAAATACATTTTATCAGGTCTATTTAATATTTCATCAAATGAATCCTTAGTTAAATGGTTGAAATATTAGGAACAACTTGTACTACTCCTAATTATCTCAACGTCGTATGAAAATTGTAGATTTACTTAATTTGATTTTTAAGATTTGAATAGGGTTCACTTCTCTGTTTTTCTGGTGCTGATTTCTTGTAGCTGCTTGTTCTTCATCTCTTTGCGAATTTTTTATGCTTTTGGCTACATGGATTTAATCCGCATGCGGGTGTGGTGCGTAAAAATTTTGTTAGGGGATTACTGGGATGTGACAGTTTTAAAAGAAATATGGTGGACTTGTGGATCTGCTTTTATTGGTCACCCGTTGGCCCTTCTAGTATTACTGTTCTGTTGCACTCGTCTAATCTCTTTCTATTGAATCACACTTGAGTGTTTTGGCATTGTGAATGTTTATGATATTTATTTCATCTTGTGCCCTCTACACTACGTATAAAGTCCTCTATTTGACAGTTAGTCATGAGTGATTACCTGAGTTCTGTCGTTTTGCCTGGTATGCATGCATCTACGGTGGACACTTGCAACCTGAAGTCTTTGCACTTCTCTGGTCGAATGATGGGCTTCGCTTCTGATGCATAAAGTCAAGTAGGTTGTTTTGATCGGGTATTTTTCTTGCATTAGTGGATACTCCTATTTCTCTGGAGACATAAGAGGATGCAGATCCTTACAATGTATAATAGCTGCAAGCGATTCTGGATGGATGATGAATTTATTGATGCTGATATAGACTAACATTCATGAGAAGTTGAGTAGTTGGTATTGAAGAGAGATGTTGGAACTCTGTGATTGTGAACGGGCATGGTGTTTAATAGCCGAATATGAATGATTATGTGATCTTCATTATAAACTCAGTTTGTTACCTCAGTCTCCTCAACAGGTAGCTACATTTTGCACAAGTTTTTGGTGCTATTCTTAGCGAGCTTGAGGTGCGAAGTTCTTTGTTCAAGTTTCTAGCTTGAACGATATGATCAAATGCTTACATGGGATGGAGAATGATATTTCTGTTGAAGATTGGAAGCACATCACTGAGTACCATGTTACAAAAGCTAGTGGATCCTCCGCTGTCTGGTTTTGGAAGGTATTGCCTGGTGGTTTTGAATTTTATCATTTAATTTGTTACCGTTTTGAGTCAATCTCTCTCTGTGCATATGGCATTTTGTTTGAATTTATATGATTGTCCCAGTTATTATCTTTTGGGGCAAATACCCCCCCCCCCCCGAAACCCAAAAAAAAAAAAAAATGTCCACTGTGCCCGAAATATAGCCCCGGATTTTTTTTTTGTCCACAAAAACTCTCAAACTGCCGCTGGGATACAATGCCCCGACCTTTTTTTTGTTGTGTTGTGAAAAAAAAACGCATAACTTATCCACGTTATGACATATGTCCTTTCTTTTTAGTTCCATTTATGGTATTTTGTTGCACTGGTTATAATTCGTGTTTTTTTATGACACAAAAAAGTTGGGGAATTTGTGTTCACCTGTGTTTTTTTGTGTAGTTTAGGGTCTTAGAGAAACACAAAAGAAGTTTTTGGGTTGTTGGATCACATTGGCCTAGCTATAGGTTCTTTTGTTGGTATTAACCATTTCTTTTTTCTCATAATACTTTCCATACTGTGGCCGTGTGTCACCTCATATTCTGTGCTTTTATGTAAATCTTGGATCTCAAAGATTGAGCTGGACCTTGATCGTAAGTTGAAAGGGATGTTGCTATGTAGTAATTTCCTTGCCATTATGCCTAAGCTACAGGCATGCATTGGTTAGTAGTTCTTTTAAAGCATTACAGTAGCATAATTCTATTGATGCAATTCAGAAGCAAAGAATGGCTATAATTCAGTTAACGGCATTAAACAGTAGTTTCTTAATCGACCGGACATCAAATTTTTGAGTTCGGCTAAAATCCGCTCTAAATAGAAACAAGGAAAGCTCGAATTGAGTTAAAGTTAAACTAGTAAATTTACTAAATCCTAGCAGCCTCTAATTTCACAAGGTTACTGATAAAAAAACTTAACTACTAAAGCATGCCCTCAGCCATGGCCAGTCAAAATGGCTCCATCTTCCTGGACTTGGGAGATGCTTCATTAAACTGATTACTTTGTCTATTTTGTGACTGCGTCATTTCTGCACATTGAGATAAACTTGGCTTGAGTTTGGAAGTGTCAATTATTAGCTTCACACAATTTATTATTATTGTCATTATTTGCAGCTGGAACAAAAGTCGGTCAGTCTGAGCATGCTCTGGGAATTTACTGAATGAAACTTCTTGTTTAAAAACGCTTGAACTATGTAGTTTTCAAAAAATTCATCTGCTCATTTGCTTGGACGTTTTCACGCACCACAATTGGTTGCAAACCTCTCTTCTTCTGTCCACAAGAATCTTAAGGAACATTTTAAGCCATGGGATCAAGTTTTTTTCTCATACCTACGCATGTGTTTGTCCTGCTAGATGGCTACGTAAACACTCGCTCCTGTCTTTAGGTCATCTTGCTTATGAATGGTAAGTTGGCATTTCTCCTGCAGTGCAAGGAACAATTTCATGGTACCATCTTTATAGTAACAGCAGCCACTATTTTATAATTTAGTAAGAGGCAATTCTTATGGTGCATGCTTGTATTTACACGGATAGGTTTGCCAGGTGCGTGCTTCTGAAATATAATCTGTACAATGCTCTCTTGACTATTCGAGCATGAAAATGGTTCTCTCCATATCTTAGTCTGGACTCTACAGGGAGGAAGATTGCCTTGCTTTAAATGGCTCAGATTTTTATTTTAAAATAAAAAATGATAATTCCCAGGTCCAAGCTTTATGACTCGACCAAACCAGATGCATGCGGGCTAGTTGCCACGGGCGATACATTATGTGCAGGTTGGGACTGTTGGATGCATAATGTGTTTGTACTCTATTTTGGGTTTTAAGTTGCAGTTTTTCTTGGGTTGTAGAAAGTTTCCTCCAGTAACACTCTGTTCATGGTAAGTTAGTGCTGAATTATCATCGAAGAGTGGTGTGAGATGCATTTTTGCATCACAGGATCAAATAATGGGTTTCCGGAGATGCCTCATTACTGTTGGTGAACAGTTCTTTTTATGCGATTGAGACCTAGTTAGTTTTCTTATTGGCATAGTTCTCTTCACTAACTGTATATGTTTTTAATGTAAAGCATATTCATTCTGCATTACTTTCTCTTCAATTTCATATCCTTCGTAAATCCAATGCAGATTGTTGGCGAAATGTCACCGCAGCAAAAACAGAATATTTCTTTTCTTCTGGACGTCAGTGAAGTATCTGCCCCGTGGAGGGTTTTCGGGGTTTGGCGTTCTCGCCTTACATATTACAAGTCCCACTGAGCACCTGAGCCGCCTACCATCATCCCATACATGCTTTTACCCGTCTGTGCTTCCACCTTTATCCCAGCCTGGCCATCATGCAGCAGCGCCTTTCCATCATCGCTCAAGAACATGTAGGAGGCTGCAGCTTTGGCACTTGTGTGATAATTCGGCCTCATCATCATTTTGGGTAGGAAAAAGTCCATATTGCACATAGAAATTCAGATCTCTCAACTTGTACAGAGTATAGGCATCATAACGATCTGATCTATCATTGGACACTTAAGAGGGTGTTGTAGATATCATGTCTCGTCTGTTGTCTTCTGTCGTTGAGGTCTTTGGTGCCCCTCTTTTACCTGTTCATAACATTATTTATAGATGCAGGGTAAAATAAAGTTTATGCAGGATGAAAGGGAGCGCCCCCTTGCTGGTGGTACTTTCATTTTTCTGGTAAAGATGGTTGCATTGCATTGATATGTAGATGTACAGAAAGATTGACTGTAATACCCCTCTCTCTCTCTCTCGTCTCTCTCACACCACAGCTAACACACACACACACAGCACAACTTTCCAAACATGCTTAGTATGGTTTTGTCTGGATGTGTCTTTGGAAAATGAATTCAGGATTCGATGGAGGGGACTGGGGAAGTTAACCCTTGTTCAAATTTTTCGTCATTGCTTATATATGTATAGGCTGTTGTTGAATGTAGCAGTCATGCACCATATGTATGCATAGGGCTAGGTATATACAATGCTTAGACAATCAAGCTCTGGAGCTCGCTTCGGAGGAAGATCTGCCTTGTGATCCCTGTGAGGGAGAAAAGAGTTTAGGGTAAAACACAACAAAAGTAGGCGGCGATCCATAAACACCAATCATCTCGGTTTTGGCTTTGCTTACCTGTTGAGTTTTTCACTATATTTCGATGGTCTTCCTATTTTCTTCCATGCTGCGATGTCCTAAAGCACTACAAGCAAAGGTTAAGAGAGGGAGCTAATGTGGGGGAAAAGTGTCAAGAAAGTCTTTACCCTATTGCATTGGTGTTAATTAGTCTTAAGTTTTTTGTATTGATGTCAATTTAGTCATTCGGTCAATTTTGGTTAAAAATCGGCTGACATGGACGTTGATTGTTTTATGTAGCATGGTTGGATCGAAAATCACTGATGTAAGACCAGATTTGGTGAGGGTGTGGTGACCCTTGTCGCCACAACAAAGCCCACGAGCCCTCACCTCATGATTGGCACGGGTTCGTCGACCTTCGCCTGGGCTTGTTAGGCTCGACCCTTGCTGCTCCTCCCAAGTAAAACAAGGAAAAAAAAAAAGATTACTAAACATATTAAAATAATATTAAAAAATATTTATGTCATTGCTAGCCTGTCATGTAAGACAATTAACGTTCATGTCAATAATTTTCGGCCAAATATTTTTTTCTTTAATTTCAGGTTTTGGATCTACTTCTTTCCTGTAGTGGACGGCGAAAGTTAGTATCTCGGAGAGTGGCTGTCTTGCTCATAAATGTCATTTGCTCAGTGCCGAACAGAGAACCAGTAACGTGCAACTCCGATTGCACATCTTTTGCCTTCGACGGAACTCAATCACGCGAAAAAGTCTTTGAAAGCGTATCCCTTTGGTTCTTGCTGGTTCTATCTCGACCGTTTAAAGGGGCTTTTGCCCAATGCAATGCCTGCTCGACGTAAAAAAAGAACTTGCACATAAGAAGTACATAGATATGAGTTGCCAATCATCGCATTGCTTTTATTCAGCGTGGCGTGGATTTGGCCCCCCATCTGCCCTGTCGTCTGCCTACCATGACAGAGAAAACAGAGACTTAAGAGAGTAAAGTGGGAGTGGGATTCTTGTTTAGCAATCAATGGAATCTCCTCTCTCTCTCTCTCTCTCTCTCTCTCTCTCTCTCTCTCTCTGGATCCTGTCCACCTTCCTGTTTCCTCAAAACTGATGAGGACAACCCTCAATTCCGGATGCCACACCAATTGCTTGTGCAAGATCCTGGTCCCTCTAGGGGTCTCGCATCCGCTAAAGCTGAAGCCGCCTCTCGTGCAGCACGGAGAAGCGCCGCGGCGTCATTGTTCTTTCTCTCGAGGATAGAACTAGATGAGTGGACAAGAAATACTATCGAGATAGCTAGTTAGACCGGCTAAACGAAGTTTGACAAAACCCTTGTTCGAATCACGATATCTTCCGCTCAAAATCATTTAAAGTTGCCCTCGTGGTCTCGTAGACGGGAGTTTTATCGCCAGCACTTTTCGAACCCTCACGAATTACTTACAAATTCGACACGAGATAAGGCATCTAGGGAACATAATTCATGGAAACTTAGGTGCTTGTTGGGTATGGGGAAAGAAAACAAAACACTAGGAGAAGTAATAAGAAAAATAGAAATTTTCATTATTCATATCTCTCACACATCGCTAGTAACCATACGAACCCTCTTTGGCACGCCAACCTCGCAATCTCCCTCCACTGCAATCATCCAACCATCAGCCCCCAAAAAAACACGCAGTCTCGCCTTAAATGAAACAATTAACAGCCTTCTTGCGGTAGGTAGACGCTGACGTGGCTCCACGTGGCATGTTCTGATTCTAGACTCGATCAAACCATAGATACCACAACCTGCTCTAGTCCATATTTAAACATAGGAAGAAGCTAAACCAAGAAAAGCATAATGAGCAAAACCTTACCAACTTTACATGCAAACCTAGGAACTCAAGAACCCCATCATAACTAGAGAGTGAAAACACCACCACATTCCACTTATCTCTCTCTCTCTCTCTGCTTCTTGAATAATAGTGATGATATCTACTCATCTTCCTCAAATGCAACTTGAGTGCCAGATCATTGTTACTGGGCCGCCGCCTTGGGGCCTCCTCTGCCGGAGCGGCAGGGGCATCCTCTTCAGCAGGAGCGGCTGGTGCAACCTCCTCAGTAGGAGCGGCAGGTGTGTCGTCCTTGGCCGGAGCGTCAGGAGCGTCCTCCTTGGCAGGTGCAAGCGGGCACGTCCTCTTCAGCTGAGCCGCTGGCGCGTCCTCCTCAGCAGGAGCGGCGGGCGCATCCTCCTTGGCTGGAGCAGCGGCGCTTCCACTTCGGCAGGAGCACCGCGGGCGGCTCGGTGATATCCAATTCCCTGGTGGGTCTGCTCACAACAGCTGGCTCTGTTTGCTCTTCAACCTTGGTTTCCTCCACAACTTCTTGGTTTCGACTTCCACCGGCTTGTCGAGACTCTTTTGCGGGAACCGCTCCTCGGCAGCCGGGCATCGACTGCGGGTCGCTCGGTGCAGCTGGGAGTCCTACTTCTTTCCACGGGTATTCTCGTCTTTGTCACCTCAGCGCCTTATCCTCAGGCAATGGTTGTAGCTGGTGCAACCTGTAATTAAATGATCATCATTAGAATTCCAAATCTAGACTTCTGCAGATATAAGAATAATGGAAGAACAGTTAACTATCATCTCAGTCAAAGTACACCAGGATGCTTTGATCTGCGCTATTCTTATGCTGATATGTAGTTCTAGTGTCCCATAAAACATGCATGTATGAAAAAGGTTCAAGATAGGCAAGCTAAGTTCATTTCCTTCCTTCGTTTTTTCTCTCTTTCTGTTCAAAAAGATTGACCAGCTAGACTGATGACAAATTAATGGAAATCTCATGGCATGAACATCCATAAGGTCTGATGGGTTCTGATTTTTGAGATCTAAAAGATCATTCGAAGTCGTGGGCACGTTATCGATCACGCCAAAACATTTTTTTTTTAGGGTTGGCTGAACACTCAGTTTAGACATCTATGCTCATCATGATCATCAAAGGCCATATGTACTGATTTCAACTTACTCGATCTCCATGGATAAATGGGGGCGATCAAGCTACTCAAACGCAAAAATATAAAATTTGAGAACTACAAATCACTCAAGGTCCAAAAATTTGCTAGAAAATTCTAACAAGTTTGATGAACCTAAGGATCCATGGTCATCATCAGCAACATATCGAAAGAGTAATCAACCCTTATTTTGCTTGGAGTTTCATCCTTGAAGATGGGCCAAAACCCCATAAGCTAAAAAGCAAAATAGTTGCATGTATACCTGAACAGTGGCCATCTGGAAATGAAAAGCAAGCTTGAAGGAATGAGCAAGAGAAAAGTTGATGGAATCAGAGAATGATGTAATTGGGCAAATGAAGCTGGTTTTGTGCTGCTTAGTGAGGATGATCAGCTTGAGGTGGGGGTTATATATAGTGCCTCAAATCAATAATTTCATATAAATAATTGATGTGTGAGAGAGAAAGAGCTGGCTCATGAGGGCATGAAGATCTTGCCCTATTGATGCATCATGCTACTGACACCAACCTTTGGACATTACAGCATGTCTATTGTAAGTGTTTTCCCTTTCCACCTAAAGTACTATTTTTCCTGATGAGGGTTTTCATTTGATGATATCTTATGGTAATGACTTTAGAAAAAGAAGAAAATCCCAAATGGTAGTGGCCAAAATTTCTTATCAGCATCATACATCCTTTTTTCTTTTTTTTCCCTTTAGTGGGTTTCTATCTGTGTGTTGTGCATTGGTCTGGTAGGACACTGAACATCATGCTCTCATGTTCAAGGATTTCCATTAGCTTAGCAAATCAATCTACTGTTAATCTTTTTCCCTAAACTATTAGGTGAAAGTGAAAACCACCACTTTATAGTGACTAATACGTAAATTTGCCACATGCCATATTATAAATCTGGAACGTACAAAAAAAAATGAAATTAACACCATTGATTTTTTGAAACACATGACTAGTACTTTCCTGTCAGAAAACGAATAAATTCCTCAATTAATTTTTTCGACAAGGCAAAGGGTTAGATTGGGGGGGGGGCGGCGCAAATATTTTTATAAAAACTCTGTTAAAATTGTGTTTACAAATCATCCGTACAGAAAGTGAGCTTGGTCATTTGAATGATCAAGAATGGTAACATTCAACATAAGCTGCAGGATTTTACACATGAGGGCTCCTTTCCTCTTGCTAATGCATGCGAGTCCGCCTCTAATCGAGCATGAAGCATCAACAGAAATCGAACTCGAATTATGTATGACTGGCTGTTGTACCGATCGGCGATCCTAATTAGTATAGAACTTCACGGTCGATTGAAATAACGAAATAAAAGCGGTCCTACTTATCTACGCAATGGCCATAATAATCTAATAAGACTAGATAGACTGTTGAAGGTTCAAATTAAATTAATCGTCTTTTTAAGTGGTCACTTTTTCCTTGAACCGGTGCTGAGATGACATTTGATTTCTCACGCATGTGAAGGTGCCAAACAAAAGGCGACGACGGGCGGTCGGGCGGTGCCCATTCGTTGGGACCCACCGGTGGCATTAACCACGTGATCATCATCTTGATCACGACAAGGACAGGGAGTAACCGTGGATGCGACTCGGGCTCAAGCGGATTTCGCCACCTTATTCAAACTGTACGTGAGCGAGGCTCGTGTAAATATACCTCGTCACCATCTAGGATGTACGGTATAATGCCCGCGACGCCCGACAGACGGGCATCGATTTTGTATTTGCTTAAAGGGTTGGATGAGTCCGAAGCATAATCTTTTGTGCGCCTAGGATAAACCGATGATGTTGGAATACTAACTTTGAATAAATAAGATCTATGGCATGCTAGTTCAAAATTGCGAATTATCATTTCACAAATCAAAAAAAAATATACGGGGACAATAGATACGAGAGCATAACGAAAATCTAAATCCCATTTTTTTCCCCTTTCAATTGGCTCCTTGTTGCTAGCACCGTCATAAAGATTGGTGGCGGGGGCAACGGACCATGAGAAGTTTGAATCTCTCGGATCAAATCTACAGACATTCGATCACAGCTATCTATTTAAGCGTTCCTCAAAGCTCGCATTCTTATGCGATACAATCACAAGTTAAGTGAGTAACGATTAGGAATCGCTTAAGAAATTGTTAATAAAAAAAAAGTTATCGTTGTTAAAAGTTTCGCGTACCTTTCTATCTATATTTATATGAAACTACTATCAAAATTAGGGTTTGCTTATGGTAATTCTTTTGTCTATTTCGCTCACCTCATTTAGAGCCGTCTTTTCACCCCCACAGTTGCTCAAGACAAAGGAAAAAGGAGACGGACGGGCCCAACACAAGTTGAAAACCGCCCTTCTCCTTTCCCATAGATGGTTAAGCTGAGTTGGCCCACACCAATGAGATGCTTTTCCACAGGTGGGACTCCTCGTGAGCGTGGGCCCACCTCTGAGCCGTCTATCCGCACACGCAAGATCACTGTCACTGCCCCCTCTCTCATGATCTGATCGTGGCCTCCGGAAGCTCCACCTCACGAAAGGAACAGGCTCTTCTAGTGATCTGTCGTTCGCTCGCTATTTCACCTCATCGGGGGGAGGAGAAGGGGGGGATCCGAGCACTCATGCGAAAGAGACACGAGGCGCGCGACGAGCGGGGCCGCTGGCGGACGGCGGCGGGGAGGGGAGGCGTTCTCGCGCAGTCTTGGATCCGCGGAGCTGCGAGCGCGGTCGACCCGGAAGGAGGCGGGCGCGACAGCGGCGCGGCTGTGGGGGGGGGTGGG
>JAGVVM010013232.1:0-14946 GCA_019149425.1 Psidium friedrichsthalianum
AATGGCCTATTTTGGCCCACACGGCCTATTTTTGCCCATCGGGCCATTGAGGCTGACAAGGCCCAACGTACATATGATTGAATTATATGTAAAAGGGTAAAATGGATAAGAGCATAAAAAATCCTAAAACTTATCACGAAAATACAATCGAATTAAAAAATTTTCAAAAAATATAATTAAATATTAAAATTTATTACAAAGCACAACCAAATCCTAAAACAACTAAAAAATGCATTTATATCTTAAATTTATCAAATTGATGAATCAAATCCTTCCTTTAATTACATTTAAAAAAAATTAAAACTCAATTACACATTCATGCCAAATTTAAGACTTGATTGCAATTTTTAAAAATTTTAAAATTCAATTACACTTTCGTGACAAGTTTTATGATTTAATTATAATTTTTTTGAGTTTTAAAACTCCATTATGCTTCCATGAAGTATTAGTACTTCCAATGCACTTGTCCCTATGCTAAAAAACATCTCATGACAACTGGAGTGCGAAAAGCATTTGCTTTTCTTAGCCCTAGCTAATATAATCTTGACCACCTTCGAATGATATTACGAATTACAAGCTCATATTCAAAACATGCCCATTAACTTTTCTCTTTGAGTGTCCTCATGTTGATGTCTGCACAGCATGTTAGTGATCTGCACCAGCTCTACATGCACATGCGGCGGCTCACATCTGCTATTTTGAGACTTTCGCTAATACACCATCTTCGATGATTTCTCAGAACCAATCTAAGAGCAAAAGGCGCCCAATGCTGACAGTAGTTCGGCCCAAAAAGAGAGGCTAATGAGACATTCGAACCAAAAAGAGAAATTCCAAATTTATCCGATAGGGACTCCATTCCAGAGTCCAATTGATATGACCAACCATCTTGAAGGATTTTCCGTCCGAGAAGTTCTTAATTTTCCTTCTAAACACACCAAGAAAGCTTTCATGATAGGGCAAAGCTGTTCTGCAACTCCGCTGTGCTACAGCAGAAAAGGAGTCAAAATAATCTGAGTTAGTTTCACAAGTATATCAGAAAGAAAAAGTAACATGGAGGCATTTAGTCTCACCCCAATATAGACTTATTAAGCCATCCCAAATTCATTGACAATGCATGAGATAACACTGGAAACGTCTGTCCCGGCATTGTCAGAACCTTGTAACCTGTACAAATTGTTGAGTAGACAGATCTGTCACTTCAATCAACCTAAGATACGACAAGACGTGCAGTTTCTGGATTCATAAGTAGAAGTTCCTGCATATCCTTGCGGAGCACATTGAAGATTGCCTGCAAATCTCCCTTCAGTTTCTCACAAGTTGCTTCGGAGTCTGCACTCCCCTCCTGGACATATGGCCAAGTAAAACAACTGTTAACACTCAGCTAACACTATCCTCAATTTTAAAAATATCGAGTATAATAAGCACCTGTGACTATAGTGTGAGAGAACAGATTCCTCATCTTTACACTCAGAACTATCAGCATAAAAGTTCTACATTTGGCTTGTTTTCACTTGTGGGAAACAACCAAAAAAATTGCTATTCATTGATTAAGCATATGGCTAAAATAAAAGCATGATATGCATCTCAAATTTCTGGCTGTCATTACCTATGTAGGGTGGCTTTTAGGTTGTAGCTGTTTACTTGACAGTTTATAGCTCTGAGATATGACGTTTTGGACCTACTTTGGAAATGGCTAAGTTGTACCTTTCTGGCTTCCCACCATAAAGGAAAAAGAAGCAAATTCTACAAGACTCTTAAATGTGAATGTCCGAACATAAATTTCCCTATACTTTTAATTGCAAGAACACATAAGTAAATTCCCTATCATTTGGTTTTAAACATCAGACCAATGGCGGACCCAGGCGGCTGGGACTGGCTGTTGTTCCAGCCTCTAGATTTCCATTCAATTATCCTTGGGAAAATTTCATGTTTACTTTTCCCTGAAGTATATTAAGAATACTTTCATCTACCCCCTCAAATTACCTATGAGCCAACATGCGTTAATCTGTAACTTCAACAGTTGGCTATTTATAAATGTCTCATGGAGATTGCACATGAAAACAAGAACTGTTCCCCCCCAATTTGAGTTGGATGTCCACTTTCTATTCCATCTGCAAACCTAAAACCCACCTGCCATGCGGGGCTTCCCTATTGGTTTTATTTTCCCACACACTTTGGCCTATTGATTGGAGAGTTTAAGTTATGTTCTTTTTCATACAACATTAATGAAATTCCTAAATCAAATGTGGAAATTCTACAATTGCCATTATGTCAAAAATCAGGACCGGGAAGGATCAGCTTCGACTTCATGTGGGAAGTCCTAAGTTCATCATAATTCTGGTTGATGTTTCAGAAGCTTCGGTCAAATATCATATAATTATAAAGTTTATCATCTTGTTAATTATTAATCCTATATACGTATTAAAATTTTATTTCGTTCAAAGCTCAAGTATGTTAATCCTCAGCAAGTTACTTGGTTTAATTTATCTTCACCATTAATTTATGCTTCAGTCTACTTAAATTATTTCAAATCATAGAGATAGATTATATGCCCAGGTTTATCATGAAGTTGCAGCTACGATAACTAATACTATTCTACTGTTCTAGATGGTGTGCTATTCCATTAACCTGTCTACTTTTCACTCACTACATATTTACTTTCTAGAGTTGCTATGAATGTAAAATTAAAACCAGATTCAGAATGTATTGTGAACATGTAATATCTAGGCAGCTACAGATGATGTACTTCACCCAAAATATGGTCCATCAAGAGGCAAGTCACTTTTGACTCTGTAAAATAGAGAGGAGGACCAAACATTTCCTGCTAAAGTTTCATGATATCAATACATAATAAGTTATTTACAAATTCATTCATTCTGTAAACCTCTAATATGACACATCTATTTGTCTATATAAGTAGATGCTATTTTAAGTAATTATCTATCGAGTTTAAGTAAACTAAGAGTTTAAAAAAGAACTTTTGGCAGTTGTTTGACAACTTTGAGAAAAGCAACCGAGGGCCAGTATTATAAAAAGGGAAAGCATCATACTGAGAGCTCACTGGAATAAATTCGGAGGTTCTCAATAACCTCCCAAACATCGCTTTTCATGTCCATAAAATTATTTTCCTAGAGCCATTGGATGTCAAGAAAATCTACGTAGATAATCTACAGTATGCTGACATTATCCCATCAGTTGAACCCAAAGAAGATTTCCCCTAGAAATTCAGAAATAATTGCCTAACCCTAAACTAGGAAGCACCGACACTCTTTGGAGGCCTTCATGTCGTGTATAACACTCTTCGATACTCTCCCGACACTCGCATGTGATCCACAAGTGATCAGCGCTCCAAACATGCCAGCGACAAGCGAATCCAGCATCCCAGCATGCTATTTCGATACGCACATGGTCAATTTTATGCATGTTCAATAAATTGGAGGTCTCTGACCAAATAAATAATAAATTGGAGGTCAAAATGTAGACTTATCAAGAATGCATATACTTTAGTTATATATCGAGTTTCGATAATTAAAAAAAAGTTATATATCCAATCACTCCAAATTAATATGCATAGTCAACCCAAAAAAAAAAAAAAAACTCTATCCGTGAATCCCTCATAGAAGAAGAAAAAAAAATCACTGATATTTTTATATAATCATGTATATATAAAAATATACATTTACTATGTAACGTTTCCCAATGTGTCGGAAACCTCTATTTTTTGAGAAATAACGTGTCATGTCGTGTATCAGTGTCAGTGCTACTTAGACCCTAAATGCTCATCATATTGCAACAAAAACTTGGTTGATTGATCCACAATGGGTAGAAGCTTTGGTTCTACCAACACATCATATTATCTCTATGATGGCTGAAAAAGCAGTGTGTGAGTTACATTATAAGTTACTTGAGCCTCCAGCTTGTGGCCAATGAGGCACATGTGGAGGTACACCTGATGGAACTAATTCCTCTCACATAATATTTGAAAGAAGCTCTGCAGTTAACTTCCACAAAATGCCTTTTCAGAACTTCTACCATTTTCTTTCTTGTCAGCACCAAAAAGGTATACATACAGGCACACTGCAGATCAAGGTATTTTCATTAAAAACAAATAGCAGCCCTATCCCTAGCAGTCATATACAAACATTGCTAACAATCCACATTCACATAAGCCTAATTAAGATCCTTTTAAATGTAAAGAAGAGCAACAAAAGATAAGAGACAAGAAAGCACGAGATAGCATTGGTTATGTGAATGATACAGGAACATTCTCTATTCAATGATTCATTCTTGAAACCAATGTATAGAATGAGAAATCTAACACAAGGAACCTCCATTTTTTAACATGAGCAAAGGGAAGAAAGAAATCGTTACTCGTTGCATTATTAAAATCACATAACGGCAAGAGAACTTTACCTGAATTTCACTGCGAAGATGCCTTTCGATAACATTAAAAGAATCAACGATTTCAATTTCAGTCATTTTAGAGATGAAATGTTGTATGTCAGTCTTCATCCTTGCCTGCCTCCACAGTCTCTGCTGTTCTTGCTCGGCCACGGCATGCCTTCGCTGAAACCATGGCAAAAAGTTGGGCCCTCTCAAAAGCGCCTGTATCAGAAGAAATTTGAGCACATTTCTCTTTTTCTTTTTCACTATATCAGCTAAGTGAAACTTGAGCATCTATACCATTCAAAATACAGACCATTTAAGCATGCTCATAAAAAGAAAAAGGTCAGATTGACTTACCGGTACAGATCGAGCCAGTTAGATTTCATTCTCTTCATTAGGAACTTCCCTGGTCCTCGAGCTGATAAATTTCCTAGAAACTCATCAGTGCTGAATAGGGGAAGAGGAGGAGGATCAACAAAGGGAGAAGTTCCTTCCAATGGTGTGGTAGCTTTGAAGTATGGGCCAAAAGGAGCTAAAAAATTGGTAGTAAGCTCCAAGAAATGCCTGCGCAATATCTCGTTGTTAACGACTGACATTGACTCCTCAACCCGGGGAGACAACCCTGCGTCAATTAATCTATTCAATATAGAAGTGTCGGGCTTGGTTATTGCAGAGTAAGTGCTCCACACAGCTTCCTTGTGCTCTGTCATCAGACAAAGAGGACCATCTCTTCTTAATTTTACAGCATTTAATAAGCCGGAAGGAGAAAACTTCTTCAGAGAAAGTTGCTGTAGACCAAATCCATCTGGTCTCCCAGGAATTCTGCCAGTAGACCTACTTGCAATGGGAAGACGATTTGAATTAGGAGCTGGACTTCCCACGGACACTATATGTGGAATGTTCCGCAAAGCTTTCAGGAAAAAAAGATTTGTCACACCCAATACCATCGGAGGGAAAGTGTCTCCATCCTGAATACTGTTCAAATGGGCAAACTCTGGGTCGTGGCCACCACGACCCAGAGTTTGCCCATTTGAACAGTATTCAGGATGGAGACACTTTCCCTCCGATGGTATTGGGTGTGACAAATCTTTTTTTCCTGAAAGCTTTGCGGAACATTCCACATATAGTGTCCGTGGGAAGTCCAGCTCCTAATTCAAATCGTCTTCCCATTGCAAGTAGGTCTACTGGCAGAATTCCTGGGAGACCAGATGGATTTGGTCTACAGCAACTTTCTCTGAAGAAGTTTTCTCCTTCCGGCTTATTAAATGCTGTAAAATTAAGAAGAGATGGTCCTCTTTGTCTGATGACAGAGCACAAGGAAGCTGTGTGGAGCACTTACTCTGCAATAACCAAGCCCGACACTTCTATATTGAATAGATTAATTGACGCAGGGTTGTCTCCCCGGGTTGAGGAGTCAATGTCAGTCGTTAACAACGAGATATTGCGCAGGCATTTCTTGGAGCTTACTACCAATTTTTTAGCTCCTTTTGGCCCATACTTCAAAGCTACCACACCATTGGAAGGAACTTCTCCCTTTGTTGATCCTCCTCCTCTTCCCCTATTCAGCACTGATGAGTTTCTAGGAAATTTATCAGCTCGAGGACCAGGGAAGTTCCTAATGAAGAGAATGAAATCTAACTGGCTCGATCTGTACCGGTAAGTCAATCTGACCTTTTTCTTTTATGAGCATGCTTAAATGGTCTGTATTTTGAATGGTATAGATGCTCAAGTTTCACTTAGCTGATATAGTGAAAAAGAAAAAGAGAAATGTGCTCAAATTTCTTCTGATACAGGCGCTTTTTGAGAGGGCCCAACTTTTTGCCATGGTTTCAGCGAAGGCATGCCGTGGCCGAGCAAGAACAGCAGAGACTGTGGAGGCAGGCAAGGATGAAGACTGACATACAACATTTCATCTCTAAAATGACTGAAATTGAAATCGTTGATTCTTTTAATGTTATCGAAAGGCATCTTCGCAGTGAAATTCAGGTAAAGTTCTCTTGCCGTTATGTGATTTTAATAATGCAACGAGTAACGATTTCTTTCTTCCCTTTGCTCATGTTAAAAAATGGAGGTTCCTTGTGTTAGATTTCTCATTCTATACATTGGTTTCAAGAATGAATCATTGAATAGAGAATGTTCCTGTATCATTCACATAACCAATGCTATCTCGTGCTTTCTTGTCTCTTATCTTTTGTTGCTCTTCTTTACATTTAAAAGGATCTTAATTAGGCTTATGTGAATGTGGATTGTTAGCAATGTTTGTATATGACTGCTAGGGATAGGGCTGCTATTTGTTTTTAATGAAAATACCTTGATCTGCAGTGTGCCTGTATGTATACCTTTTTGGTGCTGACAAGAAAGAAAATGGTAGAAGTTCTGAAAAGGCATTTTGTGGAAGTTAACTGCAGAGCTTCTTTCAAATATTATGTGAGAGGAATTAGTTCCATCAGGTGTACCTCCACATGTGCCTCATTGGCCACAAGCTGGAGGCTCAAGTAACTTATAATGTAACTCACACACTGCTTTTTCAGCCATCATAGAGATAATATGATGTGTTGGTAGAACCAAAGCTTCTACCCATTGTGGATCAATCAACCAAGTTTTTGTTGCAATATGATGAGCATTTAGGGTCTAAGTAGCACTGACACTGATACACGACATGACACGTTATTTCTCAAAAAATAGAGGTTTCCGACACATTGGGAAACGTTACATAGTAAATGTATATTTTTATATATACATGATTATATAAAAATATCAGTGATTTTTTTTTTCTTCTTCTATGAGGGATTCACGGATAGAGTTTTTTTTTTTTTTTTTGGGTTGACTATGCATATTAATTTTGGAGTGATTGGATATATAACTTTTTTTTAATTATCGAAACTCGATATATAACTAAAGTATATGCATTCTTGATAAGTCTACATTTTGACCTCCAATTTATTTATTTATTTGGTCAGAGACCTCCAATTTATTGAACATGCATAAAATTGACCATGTGCGTATCGAAATAGCATGCTGGGATGCTGGATTCGCTTGTCGCTGGCATGTTTGGAGCGCTGATCACTTGTGGATCACATGCGAGTGTCGGGAGAGTATCGAAGAGTGTTATACACGACATGAAGGCCTCCAAAGAGTGTCGGTGCTTCCTAGTTTAGGGTTAGGCAATTATTTCTGAATTTCTAGGGGAAATCTTCTTTGGGTTCAACTGATGGGATAATGTCAGCATACTGTAGATTATCTACGTAGATTTTTCTTGACATCCAATGGCTCTAGGAAAATAATTTTATGGACATGAAAAGCGATGTTTGGGAGGTTATTGAGAACCTCCGAATTTATTCCAGTGAGCTCTCAGTATGATGCTTTCCCTTTTTATAATACTGGCCCTCGGTTGCTTTTCTCAAAGTTGTCAAACAACTGCCAAAAGTTCTTTTTTAAACTCTTAGTTTACTTAAACTCGATAGATAATTACTTAAAATAGCATCTACTTATATAGACAAATAGATGTGTCATATTAGAGGTTTACAGAATGAATGAATTTGTAAATAACTTATTATGTATTGATATCATGAAACTTTAGCAGGAAATGTTTGGTCCTCCTCTCTATTTTACAGAGTCAAAAGTGACTTGCCTCTTGATGGACCATATTTTGGGTGAAGTACATCATCTGTAGCTGCCTAGATATTACATGTTCACAATACATTCTGAATCTGGTTTTAATTTTACATTCATAGCAACTCTAGAAAGTAAATATGTAGTGAGTGAAAAGTAGACAGGTTAATGGAATAGCACACCATCTAGAACAGTAGAATAGTATTAGTTATCGTAGCTGCAACTTCATGATAAACCTGGGCATATAATCTATCTCTATGATTTGAAATAATTTAAGTAGACTGAAGCATAAATTAATGGTGAAGATAAATTAAACCAAGTAACTTGCTGAGGATTAACATACTTGAGCTTTTGAACGAAATAAAATTTTAATACGTATATAGGATTAATAATTAACAAGATGATAAACTTTATAATTATATGATATTTGACCGAAGCTTCTGAAACATCAACCAGAATTATGATGAACTTAGGACTTCCCACATGAAGTCGAAGCTGATCCTTCCCGGTCCTGATTTTTGACATAATGGCAATTGTAGAATTTCCACATTTGATTTAGGAATTTCATTAATGTTGTATGAAAAAGAACATAACTTAAACTCTCCAATCAATAGGCCAAAGTGTGTGGGAAAATAAAACCAATAGGGAAGCCCCGCATGGCAGGTGGGTTTTAGGTTTGCAGATGGAATAGAAAGTGGACATCCAACTCAAATTGGGGGGGAACAGTTCTTGTTTTCATGTGCAATCTCCATGAGACATTTATAAATAGCCAACTGTTGAAGTTACAGATTAACGCATGTTGGCTCATAGGTAATTTGAGGGGGTAGATGAAAGTATTCTTAATATACTTCAGGGAAAAGTAAACATGAAATTTTCCCAAGGATAATTGAATGGAAATCTAGAGGCTGGAACAACAGCCAGTCCCAGCCGCCTGGGTCCGCCATTGGTCTGATGTTTAAAACCAAATGATAGGGAATTTACTTATGTGTTCTTGCAATTAAAAGTATAGGGAAATTTATGTTCGGACATTCACATTTAAGAGTCTTGTAGAATTTGCTTCTTTTTCCTTTATGGTGGGAAGCCAGAAAGGTACAACTTAGCCATTTCCAAAGTAGGTCCAAAACGTCATATCTCAGAGCTATAAACTGTCAAGTAAACAGCTACAACCTAAAAGCCACCCTACATAGGTAATGACAGCCAGAAATTTGAGATGCATATCATGCTTTTATTTTAGCCATATGCTTAATCAATGAATAGCAATTTTTTTGGTTGTTTCCCACAAGTGAAAACAAGCCAAATGTAGAACTTTTATGCTGATAGTTCTGAGTGTAAAGATGAGGAATCTGTTCTCTCACACTATAGTCACAGGTGCTTATTATACTCGATATTTTTAAAATTGAGGATAGTGTTAGCTGAGTGTTAACAGTTGTTTTACTTGGCCATATGTCCAGGAGGGGAGTGCAGACTCCGAAGCAACTTGTGAGAAACTGAAGGGAGATTTGCAGGCAATCTTCAATGTGCTCCGCAAGGATATGCAGGAACTTCTACTTATGAATCCAGAAACTGCACGTCTTGTCGTATCTTAGGTTGATTGAAGTGACAGATCTGTCTACTCAACAATTTGTACAGGTTACAAGGTTCTGACAATGCCGGGACAGACGTTTCCAGTGTTATCTCATGCATTGTCAATGAATTTGGGATGGCTTAATAAGTCTATATTGGGGTGAGACTAAATGCCTCCATGTTACTTTTTCTTTCTGATATACTTGTGAAACTAACTCAGATTATTTTGACTCCTTTTCTGCTGTAGCACAGCGGAGTTGCAGAACAGCTTTGCCCTATCATGAAAGCTTTCTTGGTGTGTTTAGAAGGAAAATTAAGAACTTCTCGGACGGAAAATCCTTCAAGATGGTTGGTCATATCAATTGGACTCTGGAATGGAGTCCCTATCGGATAAATTTGGAATTTCTCTTTTTGGTTCGAATGTCTCATTAGCCTCTCTTTTTGGGCCGAACTACTGTCAGCATTGGGCGCCTTTTGCTCTTAGATTGGTTCTGAGAAATCATCGAAGATGGTGTATTAGCGAAAGTCTCAAAATAGCAGATGTGAGCCGCCGCATGTGCATGTAGAGCTGGTGCAGATCACTAACATGCTGTGCAGACATCAACATGAGGACACTCAAAGAGAAAAGTTAATGGGCATGTTTTGAATATGAGCTTGTAATTCGTAATATCATTCGAAGGTGGTCAAGATTATATTAGCTAGGGCTAAGAAAAGCAAATGCTTTTCGCACTCCAGTTGTCATGAGATGTTTTTTAGCATAGGGACAAGTGCATTGGAAGTACTAATACTTCATGGAAGCATAATGGAGTTTTAAAACTCAAAAAAATTATAATTAAATCATAAAACTTGTCACGAAAGTGTAATTGAATTTTAAAATTTTTAAAATTGCAATCAAGTCTTAAATTTGGCATGAATGTGTAATTGAGTTTTAATTTTTTTTAAATGTAATTAAAGGAAGGATTTGATTCATCAATTTGATAAATTTAAGATATAAATGCATTTTTTAGTTGTTTTAGGATTTGGTTGTGCTTTGTAATAAATTTTAATATTTAATTATATTTTTTGAAAATTTTTTAATTCGATTGTATTTTCGTGATAAGTTTTAGGATTTTTTATGCTCTTATCCATTTTACCCTTTTACATATAATTCAATCATATGTACGTTGGGCCTTGTCAGCCTCAATGGCCCGATGGGCAAAAATAGGCCGTGTTGGGCCTCTGAATGGGATTGATAGGCCATGGCGACCAATATGGGCGTAATGTGCAGTGGTGTGGCTTGGTAAGCGTAAACTGCCAGAACTGGTCGTTCGACCAAAAGAAAAAAAAGCGTAAACTGGACTGATTGATCACACTGGCCTTTTGGCCCAAAAGGGATGGTGGGTCTGATTGGCCATGTTGCCCTAATGAGCCGATCAGCCATGTTGGGCTTAGTAAAACTAATTGGGCCTGATGCGCAACGTTGGGCTGTAAGCGGGTTGGCCTAAGTGGGCCGTGAGCCTGCTGGCCTAATGGGCAATGTTTGACATAAATGGGTCTGGTGGGCCAAATGGGCCTGGGTGCCTAACTGGCTCTCTCAATCCAATAATTGGGCCTTTTCAACAGATCTACCTTCGGCCTTAGTACCAGCTTTAGCTTAAAAGTTGCCAAATCTAGGGGCCACCTATTTCGTTCAGCAATAAAGCGTCAGGTTTTCAATTCAGTCTTTTCAGTAAGGTTTTGCACCTTATGCTACATCGTGGTGATCACGTGTACAGGTCCTCCGTAATCTGTAGTTTATGGTTATCAGAACACCAGAAAAGTGCCTAAACTTCATCACCCCCAACACAAGGAAAAACTCGAGTAGACTTCAACCACTCTTTAGAGTTTTAACCACTAGCCTCATGCTTCAAAACGGGTCGATATCAGGGCAATCCCTTGTGTATCGAAACCACAAGCTCGACTACTCAGGCAACTCTATCCCAGCACATGTGCGTCATTTACCTATGCACTAATAGCAAATGAGATTGCAAGAGCAGTAGAAACCTAAAACAGAATAGCATCGGCACGTAGCGAATGAAAAGACCAATTGCACTTGGCAGCAAGATCATCTTCTCAACCAGGAAGTTTCTAACACGGGGTGGAAAAGAGGGTAATGAACTCGCAGAAGCGGAACCATTAAAATTTTCCCTGACCTTGAGGAGTTACCCTCTGTAGCAGGGAAGACAGTGCCCACAAAGCTCAAGAGAACTGTTTCTGACCTGAAATACTAATCACACAAATATACCTTCCTGATCCAATCACATGCATCTGACTGCCCCAACAAAATTGGCATCCTTCTCGATCCAATCTGACCTTAATGCAAAAGCAAGCTCCCTAAGAGGTTGCAATTATCAACATTTGAGGATCTAAACATAAATGAAGGCCCGCCAACCATTCCTCTCTCTTAAATGTTAGATCAGAGAGCGCTCTACTCTTAACAATGGTTAACCTAGATTTACATGTGAAAATGGCTGTCCAAATCACCATGAGTCTTCCACATAGAAAGAGGACTGCCAGCTGATGGTATACAAGTTGCACACAAGATGCTCATTCAGTGCTTCCCTTCACGCATGAAGTGACCTTTAGGAGATAATACAACATGAGATAGATGTGCAAACTTTGTGATACCATCCATCTGGCCGTCTTGTCTCGTTTCTATAGTGGATACCAAATTGACTCATGGTTATTTGGCCATGGGCCATTTTCCATTGTAAATCGCTAGGTTAAGGCCATTGTTAAGATTAAGCTGTCTCGTCTGATCTTTACATTTAGCGAGAGGAAATGGTTGGGCGGCCTTCATTTATATGTTTATGAGTCGCTATCAAATGATGATATTGCAACCGTCTTAGGGAGCTTGTCTTTTGCATTAAGGTCAGATTGTGATCGAGAAAGGATGCCAATTTTGTCTGGGCGTCAGATCTGATGTGTTGGATCAGTGAAGGTATATTTTGTGTGATTAGTATTTCAGGTCAGAAACAGTTCTCTTGAGCTTTGTGGGCACTGTCTTCCCTGCTACAGAGGGTAACTCCTCAAGGTCAGGGAAAATTTTAATGGTTCCGCTTCTGCGAGTTCATTACCCTCTTTTCCACCCCGTGTTAGAAACTTTTCTGGTTGAGAAGATGATCTTGCTGCCAAGTGCAATTGGTCTTTTCATTCGCTGCGTGCCGATGCTATTCTGTTTTAGGTTTCTACTGCTCTTGCAATCTCATTTGCTATTAGTGCATAGGTAAATGACGCACATGTGCTGGGATAGAGTTGCCTGAGTAGTCGAGCTTGTGGTTTCGATACACAAGGGATTGCCCTGATATCGACCCGTTTTGAAGCATGAGGCTAGTGTTTAAACTCTAAAGAGTGGTTTGAAGTCTACTCCAGTTTTTCCTTGTGTTGGGGGGATGAAGTTTAGGCACTTTTCTGGTGTTCTGATGACCATAAACTACAGATTACGGAGGACCTTTGTACACGTGATCACCACGATGTAGCATAAGGTGCAAAACCTTTACTGAAAAGACTGAATTGAAACCTGACGCTTTATTGCTGAACGAAAACTAGGTGGCCCCTAGATTTGGCAACTTTTAAAGCTGGTACTAAGGCCGAAGGTAGATCTGGTGAAAAGGCCCAATTATTGGATTGAGAGAGCCAGTTAGGCCGCCCCAGGCCCATTTGGCCCACCAGACCCATTTATGTCAAACATTGCCCATTAGGCCAGCAGGCTCACGGCCCACTTAGGCCAACCGCTTACAGCCCAACGTTGCGCATCAGGCCCAATTAGTTTTACTAAGCCCAACATGGCTGATCGCTCATTAGGGCAACATGGCCAATCAGACCCACCATCCCTTTTGGGCCCAAAAGGCCCAGTGTGATCAATCAGTCCAGTTTACGGCTTTTTTTTCTTTTGGTCGAACGACTAGTTCTGGCAGTTTACGCTTACCAAGCCACACATTGCACATTACGCCCATATTGGTCGCCCATGGCCTATCAATCCCATTCAGAGGCCCAAACACGGCCTATTTTTGCCCATCGGGCCATTGAGGCTGACAAGGCCCAACGTACATATGATTGAATTATATGTAAAAGGGTAAAATGGATAAGAGCATAAAAAATCCTAAAACTTATCACGAAAATACAATCGAATTAAAAAATTTTCAAAAAATATAATTAAATATTAAAATTTATTACAAAGCACAACCAATCCTAAAACAACTAAAAATGCATTTATATCTTAAATTTATCAAATTGATGAATCAAATCCTTCCTTTAATTACATTTAAAAAAATTAAACTCAATTACACATTCATGCCAAATTTAAGACTTGATTGCAATTTTTAAAAATTTTAAAATTCATTACACTTTCGTGACAAGTTTTATGATTTAATTATAATTTTTTTGAGTTTTAAAACTCCATTATGCTTCCATGAAGTATTAGTACTTCCAATGCACTTGTCCCTATGCTAAAAAACATCTCATGACAACTGGAGTGCGAAAAGCATTTGCTTTTCTTAGCCCTAGCTAATATAATCTTGACCACCTTCGAATGATATTACGAATTACAAGCTCATATTCAAAACATGCCCATTAACTTTTCTCTTTGAGTGTCCTCATGTTGATGTCTGCACAGCATGTTAGTGATCTGCACCAGCTCTACATGCACATGCGGCGCTCACATCTGCTATTTTGAGACTTTCGCTAATACACCATCTTCGATGATTTCTCAAACCAATCTAAGAGCAAAAGGCGCCCAATTTGACAGTAGTTCGGCCCAAAAAGAGAGGCTAATGAGACATTCGAAACCAAAAAGAAATTCCAAATTTTATCCGATAGGGACTCCATTCCAGAGTCCAATTGATATGACCAACCATCTTGAAGGATTTTCCGTCCGAGAAGTTCTTAATTTTCCTTCTAAACACACCAAGAAAGCTTTCATGATAGGGCAAAGCTGTTCTTGCAACTCCGCTGTGCTACAGCAGAAAGGGAGTCAAATAATCTGAGTTAGTTTCACAAGTATATCAGAAGAAAAAGTAACATGGAGGCATTTTAGTCTCACCCCAATATAGACTTATTAAGCCATCTCCAAATTCATTGACAATGCATGAGATAACACTGGAAACGTCTGTCCCCGGCATTGTCAGAAACCTTGTAACCTGTACAAATTGTTGAGTAGACAGATCTGGTCACTTCAATCAACCTAAGATACGACAAGACGTGCAGTTTTCTGGATTCATAAGTAGAAGTTCCTGCATATCCTTGCGGAGCACATTGAAGATTGCCTGCAAATCTCCCTTCAGTTTCTCACAAGTTGCTTCGGAGTCTGCACATCCCCTCCTGGACATATGGCCAAGTAAACAACTGTTAACCTGCTTATCCTCAAAA
>JAGVVM010013233.1:0-18821 GCA_019149425.1 Psidium friedrichsthalianum
GGCTTTTATTTTCTTCTTTGCCTTCCTTTGGCTAGATGTGGCACAGATGTTTTGAGACTTTAGTGTGTGTTTGACGTTTTTTCTTTTTTTTTTTTCACTTGCGTGGTTACTCACTTTTTTTATGAGCGATTGAATACAACATGTGCAATTTACTTAACTACGAATTCATATGCACTGATTGTGTGAGGCGATCTGTTGCTCTCCCGTAATTTATATGAATACAATGTACTGGTATATTTTGACAGATATTATTACAGGGGTTATAAGTCGTTTAAATGCCCTTACTGTACTCAAGTCTAGTTGGGTAGTGCGGAGGGCTCTCGAAGATTGTTCTGCCCCCTAGAGGGTTGCTACTCTAGCCACCTGAATATGACTCTATGGCTTCTGGGCACAGATATATTATAGATACCCATATACTACTGAGTCTTAGAGCAAGCGCCTAGCGCATGGCTTGGATTGAGATACGGTGGTTTATGACTATACATTACATGGAGACATAAGAGGCAGAGAAGAACGTGATCCTCAGAAAACCAGTTGTGCGGGTCGGGCCTAGAACCGTTTTTACCACATTTCATCGTTCTCGTGGAGATCCTTGCAGGTGCATCACTGATTAACCCCTAAATGGTTCTGAAGTGTTTGCACCAATTAAAACCCAAGCAGTGGTTAAAGCCCGCGTAGAATCGTGCACTTCCGGGGTTAGGGGTCACCTGCATTATTCTCATCCCAGGTGACTCCGCGCTCATTTTCTTATTTGAAGCTTTTTCAATCTTTTTCCCATCTAACTTAGTGTGCTGGGATCAAATTCGCAGCATAAAGATATCGCGTCAGGTCATGCCAATTCGATTGTGGGTCCCTTATCGTAGGTCGGACTCACCAGCGGGCTGTGTTATAGACCTTTTGTCAAAAGCGTCGCAAAGCTTCTGCTTCACTCTTGGCTAAGATGTCAAGTTTTCAGCACTCTCTGATGTGCTGTGTTCATGCTTGTGGTATTTCCCTTTCAGTAGCTCCGTATGTACTTAAGTACGTGGCCCGTACCGCAACTTTTTTTGCGTGATATTGTTCCTCTCCAGTTAATCCGAAAAGAAATTTCTCTATTTCCACAGTGGAACTTCAATGCTACTCCACCAGTGATGCAACCTCTGAAAAGTCCGAGCCCCAGAAAACGCCATGTGAATCAAAAGAGGCTCACCATCTTGCTTGGCAATTATACACTGATGGGAGCCGAACAGACGAGTGAACCTTGAAATTGCGCTCAGGAAATTGAGGAGGACCAAAAGCTTGTACACATCACCCAGCATTAGGTGGATCGCCTTCCTATATGGGGTATACTGGAGAATATGGACAAAAGCAGGTAAAGGGGGAGGAGTACCGCGAAGTTATTACAAGTGCACCCCACCCAAACTGTCCGGTGAAGAAGAAGGTTGAGCGATCACTGTTGATGGACAGATAGCAGAAATCGTCTACAAGGGTGAGCACAACCCTATCAAAGCTCAGCCTCCTGAACACGTAGTTCATCAGGGATGCAAGGTCTTGGACCATACCTGATGGAACAGAACAAGACAAAAGCAACCCGTTATGAGTAGCCAACTAGTCGAAAAGAATGAAGGTTCTATGGTAGAGTAGAAAATCAGAGCTGAGGTAGGATTATCTGCAAATACGTCTTATCAGGCAAGGCCTGATAGTTCATGACCCCAGCTGCTGCAAATGAAGCATTTGGTCCTTCTGGTGGGACTCCGACAGTAATCGTATATATTAGTGGGGCAGAGGACGGAAGCAAGGGAAAGGACAATGGGTAATGATGCCAAGGAGTAAGAGAAGGTGAGAGACCAGTACTATACAATCAGATATTGCTAGCGTTTAGTTCACTCAGAACTTGGTTACCTCAAGTTTTGTCATTTTAGTAAGTACGTTTGCAATGAGAACTTGAATGACTGTAGCTACCACTGCAAAATATCCTTTCATCATTTGTTAATGCTTAGTTACGTCTGTTCTAGCAAATGGAGAGCAACGTGGTTGATGTGTGACCACACTAAAGCGATTCTGAAATGCACGTGCGTCTCTCTTCCAGGAGAACTGGAAGTGGACCCAGTGAAGCGCGGCATCGTTGCTGAAGGGGTACAAGAGCCTTCACTGATCGGCAAAATTCAGCCGAGCCTGAGATTCTGGGTGATGGCTTATCGCTGGAGGAAATATGGGCCAGAAGATTTGTCGAAGGAAACTCTCATCCCAGGTGAGGACTTGTTTTCCAACCCAATACCTTCTTAAGTGGTCGGGTAGAAAGAACTTATTTAAATGTTAGTTAAACAGTTTAGTAGAGGGATATCAGAAACTCAACACCTTTCATGTTCAGTAGGAACAACCTACAAAAAGTGTTGCACGTTGATCATGCAAGGGGCAGCTTAGATAAACAGACCCCACCTACGCAGTGGATATTGAATAGTGAATAACCATTTCTAACAAGAAAGCAACCTCGCATACTGCTTTATAAGGAGAGATAGTGAGCAACGTGCACAGTGTTTCCCCCGAATCTCTCTATTGAGGTTTACCAGTTCTGCAGTGAGTTACTATAGATGCACGAGTCTCAAGTGCAGCGTGCGTAAGTACGTTGAAAGAGCAATGGATGATCCCAAATCTTTCATAACAACATATGAAGGGAAGCATAACCATGAAATGCCCGTCAAGAGCTCAAATCCATCTGATCACCAAGCCAACAAATAAGCCAAGGCAAAGGCATGATGTGTTGACGATGCGTGATTTGCCTGCCTTCTCGCCGATCTGACCAGAAATCAACGGATTCAAGACCGTATGACCTCCATTTCGTCTCATCATTAAAGAACACAATATTTCGCAGGTTAATTCCATCGCTTCATGGGAGCCACACTGCTACCATTGGACAGGGTTAACTGTTCCCCTTTTCAGTATGATCGATGGACTAGGGACACTGATTGTAGTAACATGTGCACTCGCAACTACTTCAAAGTTTAGGTAAAATTTTGTCTGCTGCCATACATAGCACAGAATATTCATTCGACTCCGATGCAGTGCAAGATTGACGCCCGCCTCCACCACACAACACCCCCCCCCCCCCCCCCCCCCCCCCCCCCCCCCCCGGCCGGGCGCGCGCTTTTCTGTTTATTCTTGCCTCACGACACTCTATTCCAAACCACTTGCGCAGCGCGATCCTGTCAACTCTCGCTGAACTCATAACTATATCGCGCAATCACCCTGAATGTTGTACGTCTATGGTATCCTAGGATCGAAGCACACGCTGTAAGTTATACGGCGTATGCATGCAGAAGCGAATTAGACTGGAGTTAGACGCGACTGAACTTATGGTTCCGGAAATCTTGTTCACATAAGATGCATTCGCCAACCTCAAAGCAATCATTGCCCATGTGTAAACAATGCACCATGAAAGCTTCATCCTTTTCCATAAAACACTTTCTTTCCGTTCTTTTAAGGGAAGGTTGGTCGAAGGTATTGATCAGGTGGGGCTCTGTTTCGAATGTCGTTTCGAATCCCTATGAACTTTTTGCGTGGTGGGTAGAACAGGTTCTCGCAAGTCAAGTCTCGTCCCCTGCTCATCTTCGCGTCCGACGAATTGGTGAACGCCCACGCGTCGTTCGTAGAATTGGGTCGGCGGTCCCGATCTTGACCGCTTCGTCGCTGTTTGATGGAACCTTCTGGGTTTGCTTGACCGTGGTCAACGATTCGCGAGATCTAGATAATTCTCAGGTCACAGTCGAGAGAAGCAGAGGAGCACGTTGACCGTTTACTCGGTTTCCCTACGTAAGTGTCGCTTTGAAGAAGCTCGATCACAGGCCATGGCTGCAAAGAGCAGCGAATGAATGTTGCAGATAGTGGTGTGCATGGTCTGGACCGGTCCGGTCCCAGCATAGAACCGGGGACTGGACCGATAGTCCCGGTCCTCAAACTTTCGGGACCAAGGACCAGATCAAGACCGGCGATCCAATCCTGTCCCAGTGGGACTGCTAATACTAGCTTTTTATAGAACATCGATAACAAAAAACCTCAAATCAATCATTAATTTTCGCCAACCTGGGCAATACTTTTGCACATAAGTGTCCATGTCAATATAACTAAGGTCCACAATGCCACATCAGGGAAAAATAAAGAAGAAACGAAGAAAAAAGGGGTGAAGGGGCTGGAAGAAAAAAGGGGTGAAGGGCCTGAAAGAAAAAAGGGGTGACTATAACTGAATGATAATTGGAGGAGGCAAAGAGAGCCCAAACCAATTGTTTACTTTCTTTAGCAATATCCTTAGGAATAGAGTTGTACTAATATTTTTATTTTTTCTAATTATATAATACACAATTATATATATTTTAGGATTGAAGTAGCAAAAGGAACTGTGGTATTGTAGCTGGAATTCTCTCTCGCCCTGGTTCGAGCGCGTAATCTGCTCCGGCTGGGCTCCGGCTCGTCCGGCCGATCTAGCCGTCGGAAGTGGGTGATTTTTGGTGACCCTGGTCGCCTCCTCCTCCCCTCGAGATCCTCCGGTCAGAATTTCTTCTTATCCCCTCCTCCTCCCTGCATTGTAGATCTGGGGTTCCGATTTGTGATTGCTGCGAGCTCGAGTTTTGCGGGAGAAGATCTGCTGTTCCTAGGGTTTCTGTGTTTGAGCTGCTCTCTTGCTGGTTGTTTGAGCTCCCTTGATCTCTCTCTGGTATGTCTGATTTTTCTGATGACTGGAAACTTGAACAACGGACGGGAGTCCCTCCCATCGAAGCCTATTAAGGCAACTATGGCACCGAAGGCTGGTAAGGTGCCCCCCAAAACTCCCCTAAGCGTAACCTTTCGAGCAATGGGGGATGCTCCTGATGTGGGGGCTGATGGCGCACCTGCTGGTGCTGTAACTGCTGTGAGAACCTCCAGTACCCCTTTTGGGGATGCTCGGCAGAACAACAAAGGGAAAGCCGTGGCTGGACCTGAAGCTGGAACTTCCGCTGGAGGCAACCAAAATCAGAAGAACATTCGGCACTCTAGACGGAGCCGTAGCCGAGGTAGGCGAAGTAGAAGCAGGGGAAGGATCTCTGGTGCTCCTGTCTCGATAAGTTCTGAACAGCAGCAGGAAAAAACCTGGGCTAATGTTGCTCGTGTGACAGAAAAGGGATACTCCCTCTCTTATATTCCCCCAACTTATGTTGAAGGAAGACCCACGGTCATAGCTACCGATGAGATAATCAAAGAGGCTAACCCGAAACTGCATGAGTGTCTTGTAGGATACTTCATCGGACGGAAACTCCCATTTAAGCTCACTGAGGCTGCTGTTAAATCTGCTTGGGGAGCTAATGTTGTGGATATTATGGCTGACAACCATGGCTTCTACTTCTTTCATATCCCGGATGAATCTTGCCGTAGGAGAATTCTGGAAGGAAGCCCTATTACTATCTTCCGCAACCCTATGTTCTTGCAACAATGGCACCCGCTGCTCAAGCTTCAGAAAGGTCAGCACGAGACAATTCCCATATGGGTTAAGCTGAGAGACATCCCCTACACATTGTGGTCAGCTTCGGGCATCAGCTTGATGGCAAGTGCCATAGGAAAACCCCTATACGTGGACTCCAACACAGCAGCAATGCGTACTTTCTCTTTTGCGCGAGTGTGTATTGAGATTAAAGCCACTCAGACTCTACACAAGGCAGCTGATGTAGTGCTGAATGGGGAGAATCACACCTTCAGTATCGAGTACGAATGGAAACCTGTTTCCTGCTTGCTTTGCGGCACCTTTGGTCACCAGTGCAACCCACTAACTGAACCAGTACCGCAGGCTGCAACCCCAGCTGTTCATGATGATAATGTCCAGCCGGATGGCCCCAATAAAACACCAAGCTCGTCTGCTGCTACCAAAGACCCACGGGAAGATGGGGGTTGGGAAACAGTGAGAAGAAGACGATCCCCTACTTCGAATAGCCCTGTGCCAGGTCTGAATCTTCCTGAGGCACCTCCTGTGGCCCAGGCTCTTATGCAGAAAGTTATTGTGGGTATTCACTCATTATCTGAGACTGACGATGAAGCCCGTGCTAGTACTGACCATTCCAACTCTGGTGGTGATGATGAAGAGGCCAGCAACATTGGCAGCGAACCAGATGAACCCCTCATTCCCTCTGTTGTCCCGAATACCCCTGGAATGGAAGATAGCAGTGACTCGATGGAAGTCAATCCTATCCCGGCTGTCCCGAATACCAGACTTAGGTCTGCTATGCATGGTGGAGATAACCCTGATCAAGAATCCCCCCCTCGTCCACCTGCGACGGCCTGTAGCCTTGATGCAACCAAGACCAACCCGAAATCTAGAAAACGGGGTGGTGGCAAAAAGCGGTAATATCCCTTCCTCTCTATGTTTTTTGGAGTCTGGAATATAAGGGGTCTTGGTGACCCCATTAAGCAGGCTGAGATTCGTTCTCTTGTAAAGCATAATAACCTTTCTTGCATCGGCATTTTGGAGACGAAGGTAAAACCGTCTCTTTTTGGCAAAATCTCCACTGAACTCATATCGGGCTGGCGGTGGATTTCTAATGACCTCTACTCCCCTCGTGGTAGAATCTGGATTGGCTGGAATCCAAACTCGGTAGATCTCGAAGTGTGCTCCATGTCACTGCAGGTTATCCATTGTCGCATTCAGTTCCTTACTTTGGCTAAGTCGTGCTACTTCTCGGCTGTTTATGGCGACCATACTTTTGTCTCCCGGAGGACCCTGTGGGCTGACCTTATTTGCTCCAGTGCTTCTTTTGCGGCTGAACCTTGGCTGGTGGCGGGGGATTTTAATGCCATCCGGTTTGATTCGGATAGAATGGGCAGCTCCAACAATTGGATCCCGGCGTTCGATGAGTTTAATGACTGCTTGGACCAAGCTGGTCTTGATGACCTGAGATACGTCGGCCATCGCTTCACATGGTCCACTTCTTCGGGGCCTTCTCGGAAACAAAGGAAGATAGATAGAGTTTTGATCAATGACAAGTGGAGCTCTAGGTTCTCCTTCTCTGAAGCTTCCTTCCTCGCTAAAGGAGTCTCGGATCATACCCCAATGGTCATCAAAATTGCTAATCAGGTGAACACCCGGAAGCCTTTTAAATTCTTTAACTTCTGGATGTCCCACCCGGCTTTTATGTCCACTCTAGGCCAGGTTTGGGAGACTCGGTTTACTGGAACCCCTATGTTTGTGCTCTATCAAAAGCTTAAGCTTCTGAAATGCCGACTCAAACAGCTTAACAAGGACTCTTTCTCTGATATCTCCTCCCGCACTACGGAAGCCAGAAGAGCCCTCACACTGATCCAAGATGAGCTTGCTAGCGATCCTGGTAATCAAGAGAAGGCAGCCCTTGAAAAAGAGAAGCTCTTCTCCTTCTCTGAGCTTCGACTCCAGGAAGAATCATTCTACAAACAGAAATCAAGAATCAGATGGTTGAAGGAAGGCGATCTTAACACAGCCTACTTCCACCACTTTGTCAATAAAAGGCGCATCCAAAACCGTATTCTCTCGGTAACTGATCTTGATGGTTCTGTTATTCATGACCCCCATGCAGTCCAACGGCACATTGTCGATCACTTTCAGAATCTGCTTGCTGCTGCTCCTGATACCGTCCGCCCCTCGGTGGAGGACATTCGGCTTCTTCTCCCTCATACCTTGGACGAAGCCCATGTACAGCATCTTGCTCGCGAAGTCACGGATGAGGAGATCCGAAAAGCAATATTTTCCCTTGCAAAAGGTAAAGCCCCGGGTCCTGATGGTTTTAATGTTGAATTCTTTACTTCATCTTGGGACATCGTAGGGCCACTTGTTACCCTAGCCATCAGAGATTTCTTTCGTTATGGCTGCTTGCTTAAAGAGACTAATACGACGATACTTACTCTTGTCCCGAAGACTCCTAATGCATCAACTATGAATGACTTCCGTCCCATTGCTTGCTGCAACACGATGTATAAATGCATCACTAAAATCCTAGCTAATAGGATTGCTTCTGTCTTGCCTCTTATTATTAGTCACCCCCAAAGTGCCTTTGTCAAGGGGAGAAGAATTGCGGACAACATTCTTATTGTCCAGGAGTTATTTGCGGGGTTCCACCATGATCCTTATTCCCCGAAATGTGCAGTCAAAGTGGATTTCCAGAAGGCTTATGACACCATTGATTGGGCATTCCTAAAGCTTGTCCTTCAATCATTTGGCTTTCCGGCCAAAATTATATCTCTGATTATGGAATGTGTTTCCTCTCCGAAATTTTCGGTAGCTATTAACGGAGAACTTCACGGATACTTTGCAAGTGGAAGAGGCATTCGTCAAGGCGACCCTATGTCTCCATACTTATTCACTCTTGCTATGGAAGTGTTTACTGGTATCTTGAATGCTCAGACACGGCAACCAGGCTTCGATTTTTATTGGCGCTGCAAACCCACCAGGTTATCGCACTTATTCTTTGCTGATGATGTGCTAATCTTTGCTGAGGCAAACGAACATTCGGCCAATCTTCTCAAGGTGGGGCTGGACTTATTTTCCGGGTGGTCGGGGCTTAAACCGAACCCAAGCAAGAGCGAAATTTTCTTGGCGGGGGGTCTTCTTCTTCTCGGCAAGACATCCTGAATTGCTTCGGATTCCAAGAAGGTAAACTCCCTTTTCGTTACCTTGGAGTACCTGTGATTGCCTCTCGGTTAAGCAAGTCTGATTGCACTTCATTAGTAAATGCTATAACGGCTAGAGCTCGCTCCTGGTCCCAACGCTTCCTGTCCTTTGCTGGTCGCCTCCAGCTCATAAAATCTGTTCTACATGCTATCCAAGTCTTTTGGGCGAATGTATTCACACTTTTGAAGGCTGTCTTAGGCAGAATCGAAATGATCCTCAGGCAATTTCTTTGGAAAGGGCCGAAGTTGGGAGCCGGAGGAGCTAAAGTTCCTTGGCATGATGTGTGTAGGCCGAAGGATGAGGGCGAGCTTGGCATAAGGCGTCTTCTTGACTCTAATCGTGCCTCCATGCTCAAACATATTTGGGTGCTCTTTTCTGATAAGGAATCGCTTTGGTGTCGTTGGATCCACTCCAACTTCCTAAAGAAAAAGAATTTCTGGGTCGCCACCAAACCGACGGTTTGTTCGTGGGCCTGGAAAAAAATTCTTGACTTGCGCCAGGAGTTTAGATGGATGTTTCGCAAGCAGATTGGTGATGGAGCCTCCTCATCATTCTGGTTCGACTACTGGCACCCTCGAGGCCCACTACACTTGTTGTTCTCGGATCGTGACATCTATTGCTCTGGTATTTCGCGTGAAGCGTCTGTTCGGGATTTCTTCTTTGGCACCTGGCCACAAGCTAACTTCCTCAACCAGCTGAATGGATGGTCGAAAAACCTCCCGGTGCTTGTGGAGAATAGGAGGGACAAGCTGATATGGCTCCATGACCCTACCGGTAAGTTTTCCACCTTCTCAGCTTGGGACTTAATCCGTGTTAAGGTCCCGTGGTTCCCCATGGTTTGGAACAAAAGCATTATTCCAAGACATTCATTTTTGCTTTGGCTAATTTCCCTAAAAAGACTCCCCACACAAGTGTATTTGATGTCCTTCCGTAGAATTGCTGAAGGTACTTGTGCCTTCTGCCACTGCCGTCCTGATTCCATAGACCACTTGTTTTTTGGCTGCTCCCCCACGGGATCCCTGGCCCGCTTTTGGGCTTCAAAGTTCAATCTGCCTTGGCGGAGTAGACCGTGGCTTGATACCCTCACTTGGGTCGGTCGGGCATTCAAAGGACCATCATTTCGGGATCATATTGGCCGATTCTCCTTTGCTGCCCTATGCTACATTATCTGGATGGAACGTAATAATGCTCTCTTCCGTGCCCGTCCTTGTTCCTTACCGTCCATGCGCACCCATCTCTCCAAGTTGGTGAAGGACCGAGGATTGTCCCTTGCACCGGTTGAAGACAATCCCCGCAACAAGAGGATCCAAGCTAATTGGGAGATCTCTCCTACTATTTTCTCTTAGCTTTTGCGGTTGTTTTGCCGCCGTTGGCCTTGTGTGTCGCCGTGTATTGTCCTTCCCTTGGGCTTTTTTGTTGCCGTTACACCTTTGTACCTATTGGGACATGCCTGTGTGTCTTAGTAGGTGCGAGGTTTTTGTGTTTCGGCCCCTTGTAATCGCGCTTTTGTTTAGCATCAATATATCTTACCTTTACCAAAAAAAAGTATGAATTATGATCATTATTTCTCTCAGCTTTATAATAAAAAAACCAAGGATACAGATCCACTGATTCCCAAGTAGTTTGCTTTTGCTATGTATGAAAGAATATCACTTGGTGTCATTTAACTGTTGGGAATATCAGCTGACACGATATGCTAGATGACTTTGTCATGGACCAATATTTTCAAGCCGTTTCTTTCATAGCACAGTACCTAGGTTATAAAAGCATTAAAGATGAAAAAGCCTAGGTGTCTATGTTGCCAAGCTTGAGGAACTTAAGAAGGTAACGAATTTTTGTACTGTTCTTTTTACAGGCAATAGCAACAAATTGCTTACCATGTTGTGTAACTTGCAGCAAGGTTTTACCAATAGAATAGCTTACAATCTACACACAGAAAGAAAATCAGTGATAGATCAAATTTTTATTGTATAAATAGTTATTGAGAAGAAGCTGTTCGAATGATTCCAAATTTGATCAAAAAAGATGTATCTGAGAACAGAAGTCTAGAGAAAAATATATTTACTGAAGCTGCTGCCTGTCAAGAGGAATCTTGAATAAGATACTTACTATATTGTTTTTTTTTTTTTTTAATTTCAGGTTTTGAACGAATGTGTTGAGGCAGAAGCCTGGCTAAGAGACAAACGGCAGCAACAGGATTCTCTTGCCAAAATGCTCCTCCAGTTCTCTTGTCAGCTAAATAAGGAAGAAAGCATGGTCCCTGGACAGGTACCCTGTTCTCTCCTTTCATGATGGCATGACGTTCCTTTTCTTAGATGTGGTGGTTTTTATGGATTCCAAGTATTCTTCCCAAGGGAAGATGTTCAACTTGGTTCTCAGGGCAAAGCCAGAAACATCATCGAGAAGAAAGTTTAACATCTTGTCTAAGCCATCTTGAATTTCTAATCATAAAATTGTTGCAAATATAAAGTAGCACAATAGCAGAAAAAGACACTTATTAATGTGCACACTCACGGTTTAGTTTGACAGAAACTGTACAATAAGATCCCGAGATGGAATAACATTGGAAATCTGAAACAATCCGCAATATTAGAAGCTATTTCTTTTTCCCAAAGCAATATTAGAAGGCTTTGGCTACATTGGTTTTGGAGATGGGTGGCTATTGTCGTGAGTTGCCTTGTTGTTCTTTATGGCGGGAAAACTTGTTCCTTAAAATGTTGAAAAGGAAGTTCCGATGATCTCCTGCCCAAGTTATTCGACTAGAGAATTGAGTTTCAGGAAATTATATTTATCTTTTACTAGTGTGTTGATGATAGTGTTTGTTTATTTTGCTCTTAATTTCTCTGGACATGAAAGTGACAGAAAATCGTTGATATTCAACTAGATGGGCAACAAATCTTGAAATGGTCATTGTAAAGACAATCTAAGCCATTAAAAAGATAAGACTTCAAGGAATTTGCATGTTATGGTGGTAACTTGGTGGTGTTATGGCGCATGTGATTTCCTGTCTCCATTTTTCATTTCCCTAATTCTAGATCAAACTACAAACTAAGATTTGCTTATATAGGTTTTGCCAGCCAATAATGATGAAACAGAAGCCTGCCAAGCCAGCTGCTCCTGAGACTCCTCCTCAACTTGCTCAGGGTGAGCAACACCTCAAGGTGATGCCAACGCAGATGCCAATGCAAGTGCTGATACTGATGCTGGAACTAGTGATGTTCCACTTGCTTCAGGGGAGCTGATGGAAACGGACAGGTCTGAGGCATCTCCATTTGCTTCTTAGAGTTGCTTGATATAGCAGCACAATAGGTGTTCATGGATTGTGTAAGAATTCTCACGATTGAACCTCAGAACCTTCAGCTGGTGTAGGGTGGAGAGGTTATGAAGCCCCATTGATAATTATTTGTACCTGTAAAGCCTTCTCTGAGAATTTTGTCGGAAGGGTGATATCCAAAATCCTATTTTATAAATGAAGGAATGGATTCTCTCCCAACTGATTTTCACTTTCCTTTCTTGGTATGGTTATACGCTGTGGCATCTGTATTATTACTCATTACTGGGTTTTGTTAATGGTAAGATCCAATTTTGCACTCAGTTTGAATGATTTCTTCCACCAAGGATGAGTTCTTGGACTGGCGTGTTTAATAGTGCATGCTTGTCGAAAATGCAAGTGGTTGATGTCGTGTTTTTCGGTTCCTTTCCTAGGTTTTCTAGCATTGCGCAGCTCTACGTTTTATTTAAACCCATCTTTCTTGAACTTCCACTTTTCCATCTGCCGCGTCCTGTGGCAGCTGGCTAGTTTAAAGAAGCTACAACCTTGCTGTATTGGTACATGAGTGCGGTGGTGGTTGGTTGATTTTAAGAATCAATTGCGACTAATGTGGGATTCGTTAAATGCAAGTGCTCACAAAGACTGCGAAATGCTAGTGCCCACGATGACAGCATCGTGCTTTGATTATGCTTTGTGCTCGAGTGATCTATCCTTAATCTGCATCAAAAGGGAGAATTTTTATTCAGGCTGCAGTGATTCACATGTCCCGGTAAACAACAATGCCAAAATGAAAAGGAAATAAATGTCAGCTAATCATTGACATGTACTAGCCCCCATCTTCACACATCACAGCCTAGTTTCGTTAGCGAAGCCCTCATCTTCCTCAACTTCCATACTGGCTTCTCCATTGTGACACCGAGGAAACGAGGTTGAGCTAAGGAAGATCTGGTACAACAGAGGACAAAACCGTCTTTGCCTGAACCTGGCAGAGCCAGAGTAGCTATTGCCACAATAACCCAATGCCCCTTCAACTGCTGATCTCACCAGGCTTGCCATAAAGAAGTTCGGAGCTAAGTAGCACGGACACGGATACGTGACACACATGACACGACGCGATATGCCGACACGTCATTTCTCAAAAAATAGAGAATTCCGACACATTTAAGACACATTGTATATTAAATATATATTTTTATATATGATAAATTTTATGATTATTTCCATTAAATTAATGTGATTTAAATTTATAAATAAAAAATAAAAAGGCCTAAAATAAATTTACATTAAAAATATTAATTTGTTATTTGTTAATATCATTTTGAATTGACAATAATCAAAGAAATTGGAGAGAAAAAAAAATCAAAGAAAGATAGAAGCAAGCCTTGAGTCTCCCACATGTCAGACACTCTCAATCAATCTCAATCAAAGACTCTTGCTGGACTCCAACATCCCTTCTGCCCTTCACCTCCCCCAACCATCACACGTGACTTTTCCTCTTCATTCTTAATATTTACTCAGTGCTTTCCTCTCTTCATCTTCCTCGCACTATCTATCTTCATCCCCGCAACCCCGACGACCTCCCTTAACCCTCCTCCACCTTCTCGTAGCGCAACGCCTTCACCGCCCTCCTCTCCGCCACCATCATGCCGAATCTGGTCCAAAGCTCCACCGTCACCATCCTTGTCGTCCCCAATGCCTACCTCACCTCCTCCGACCTTACGCATCACATCTCCCCCACCTCCTCGCTGACATCTTCCGTTGCTCCATATCCTCTTCTCCTCAACCTCCAAATCTCCCTTTGGACTTGCGAGTCGCCAACATGTCCGGCATGTTGACCACGCGCTAAACTTTTGACACGCATTGACCGCATCATCGGATGTGTCCGAGTGTGTCGGAGGCGTGTTAGACACACGACACGTGTCCAACACTAACACGGTGGCTTTTGATGCGTGTCCGTGCTACATAGGTTCAAAGTGCTTTGGCTAGCATTCGTTGCTATTACCCTGACCCATAATTTGATCCGTATTTATATAAATAATTAAATGGCAAATTATACTTAAATCCATTAATATTTGCATTTAACTTTTCTTGAATCACATGCATTTTAGCTTAGGATCAATAATTTTTCGTAGAATATTTTGTGGTAATAATGTTCCAAAAGTAGAAATTTTTAACCTTTTCCGAATAAATTTTTGTTCGAGAAGAAGAAATTTTGTCCTATTATCAAATGTCTTTCTCTGATCAGAAATCAATTTCTGAAGTAGAAATAGAAAAATTAACTTATGTTTCTAAAACAGAACTAGAAAAATCAACTTATGCTTCAGAAATGATTTCTGAAGCGACAGTGTTATCATGCAAAAGAAGCATGCCAGTTAACCTCACTGGAGCCCCAATTATCCATTGATAAACTTTGAAGTTCACTGTGGAAATGGGATGGGCCGCAAAAGATCAAAAGCTTCTTGTGGCCGTTTTCTCACCTGCATTACTCAGTAATTATAAAAGATTTCAACATAAGCTTATAGTGAATTCTTGTTGCGCTTATTGTCCGCAATCCATCAAGCTCAACATCGGTGGGACCTTTACAAGCAACCCGAGTCTAGCTCGCAGTAGGTGGACTTCTCCGTGATGAGTCAAACCAAACCAGATTGCAAGTTTTGCCCAAAATGTAGGAGTGTGCTCTTCATTAAAAGCTGTAGTTTGGGGTATTTTTGGGCCTCAAATGAACAATCTCTGTGCGTTCCCAAAATTATTGTGGTGGCGAATTTGCAAGCAGCAATTGCACTACTTCAGAAAAAGAAATTATTCTCACCGTTTTGTGACATCCACTTCTTTCGTGTTCAGAAACTATTGAAGTTCTTGCATCGAGTTGGAATTCTTCACACTTTTAGAGGAGAAAATTCGAGTGCATAGTGGTTGACAAACTGGATCATTTAGTCATGTAATGTAAATATCTCTCCGACATTAGATAAGCCACCAACAGATTTAATTCCCTTATTGTTAGGAGATAAGTCACGTTTAACTTTGTTTGGCAAGCGTTAATGTAACAATTGGGCTTTTCCCCTTTTTAAAAAAGTTAGGTAAGCACGGTCATTTTTTTCTTAAACCTCAACCCTTGAAATACAGGATTTGCAAGTATCTTATCATGGCAAAAGTGTGGCAGAAGCTGTTAGCAAACGCGGAGAGTTACTGGTGATGTCAATCCAGCTTAGTTCCTCGAACACGCTAAACAATGAGTGGACTAGAGAGACACTTTCAGAAAATGGAAATAAATAAAACTTGAAAGTGGGATCCTAGAGCCTAGAGGTTATGGACTACAAAAGAACCTGTCGGAAGAGAAGAAAGACACCCACAAACAGAAAACATGCAGACATAAGACTTACTGTTTCAACACTTAATCTATGTCTCGTAGCCACTTATCTACCGATTTCCAGCATTTGAACTTTGATCTTTTGCTTGAAGCCTTCTTCTTGTCAAAACCCTCTGGCCATTCTAGGAAGACGGTCCTGTCAAGTGACGGAGACATGCTGACCGTACATTTCAAGTTGGCTTTTGGCAGTTATATTTTGAAGGTGATAAAATTCTTTTTTGAAAGCATATCAAGTGAGGCATGTGTGGTGAGTGCGTCCTCTTCGCTTTTGGGACGGTCTTCTTAGCTCTTTCCAACCAACTTTAGTCCTCCTTTTCTATTTAACCCTAAACCAAGTTTTGCTCTTTTCTCAATTGTGTTCATCTCATTATCAATACAAGGACTATTGTGTAGTTCAGAAACTCCCGATTGGAAACTGTTACTCAAAGGACGCCATGTTTGGCATTCGAACCTTTCTTGTGAAGAAAAAAACATGCGTATTCACATGTAGATTCACTATAATGCTTTCCATACTTTTTTTCTAAATTTTCAAAAAATCCGTTTTAGCAAAAGGTATTTTTTTTTTTGTCTTTTTTTGATGGGACAGACAACCAGACCATGACTTCACTAGAAAGAATAGGTATATGTTAGAGCGAGGAAGAACCCCATGCATGTTTTATGAATTAAAACTAACCATTGGGTGCTAGGAGGGCGAATTAAAATATCAAATTAAGTCCAGCAGAATATTTTCAAGGGAAATTTTCAAATAGCACCCAAAGTGCTCTCATTTTCTCAAATAAAGGCCTGAAGTGGTCATATGTAATGACCCGAATTTCCACCAATGTGTAAAATGAACAGAATTGAATTATTTTGACGATGAATATGGCGAAATGATATTTTGGCTCATTAGTCGACAGCACGAAAGGCTATCAATGGAAGGACTGGGACACCTTTGTGTTTAATTGGGTCCTATAGAGTTAAATATGTGGAAATTGAGACAAATCGGAGAAAATTGCCACCTAATAGCCGCGGGGACAAGTGGTGCGGGCAAAAGACAAGTGACGCCTCCCTTTGCCACATGTCCTCTATGCGGCAGCCCCTCCCCTCTATATAAGAGGCCATGCCCCTTCTCTCTCTCATTTATCTTGCAAAAGAAGGCCTCAAGCTCCTCTCTTCTTCTCTTTCAACGCCAACTCCCTTCCATGCAAGCTCTCTCTTGTGTCGCCACTAAGAGGAAGGATCAAG
This sequence comes from Psidium friedrichsthalianum, assembly GCA_019149425.1. Classification (NCBI taxonomy): domain Eukaryota; kingdom Viridiplantae; phylum Streptophyta; class Magnoliopsida; order Myrtales; family Myrtaceae; genus Psidium; species Psidium friedrichsthalianum. The sequence continues at coordinate 16,501 of JAGVVM010013233.1, forward strand.
AAAGAGCTCGGAGGCTCATGATGGCAATCTTGTGGCCGTTCCGTGCATAGATTTCAGGCAAATTGAATTTCTAATGTGTCAACTTTTGATTTTATTGATTTCGGCTTGCATGTCACTTTTGTGGTTCGATTGATGTCCTTGAGTTTCAGGTTAGTAGAATTAAAGGGCAAATCGTTAAAATTGAGTTCGGTTAGTGGTGGTCGAGCAAGAAAGGGTTCGATTTGGCATTTGGTAAACTAGATTGTCTTTCATGTTGCCTTTATGTGTACGATTGATATCCTTGAGGGTAAGAGTAGTGGAATTGATGGATAGATTGTTAGGTTGGCAATGAAAGGAGGGAGGCTGTATACATGGGAGTTCGGCACGAGGCCTACAAAGAGGATAAGGCAACTCTTGTGTTTCGTTTGTTGATTTTTAGGCTAAATGGTCTGAGTTATCATAGATTCGTTAGTTTTTTCTTGCCCTACTGTGGTTGATTGTTACTTGCTAGCTTAGAGATTGATGATTCATTTGTCGTGTGATAGATATTTTACTTGTGGAGCTTTGGCTTACGCTTGTTGGATTAACTTTTTTAGACGAGCTAGCCATTTAAGAAGTAGTGGAGCGGATGGTGGCGTCAGAGCACACCGATGGTGATCATGGATAGTACTTTGGAGTAGATATTACCTTTTGATTTCCTCCTAGTGTACTTTTTATTGTTATAAAAGTGAATGTATATAAACGGATTATTTATTATATAATATCAGTATTTTGTGAATCAGTGATTGATCTTACCTTTTGTTTTCATCCGATTAGTGAACCCTATAAAGCTATACCCTTTAGGCATGCCTACCCTATTGTATGCACTTATATACCAGCCTCATCTATTTATGAGCTTCTGCATGCACTGAGTATACTATATGTATATTATCATATTAAAACAGACCGCGATTAGTAAGAAGGTGGCGCCTTAGGACGTCATAGTTCTCTTTTATTGGTATCAAAACTTAGGTTACTAGAGTGGTAAGGTGCGCTAGTAGTGGAAGTGTTTGGTAGGCACTTACACGATTAAAACTTATAAGCACATGTCAATATGTTTGTTAGGAGATTAGCAGTAACTTATGTTACTTGTTAGTTAAGTTATGCATTGATCACTGTTTAAGATTTTGTGAATATCATGATTATTGATGATGTTAGTATGGTGATCAATGTGAAGGAAATGTTCAGCTGCTTGGATTATAGTGATGGATTATCTTAGGTTTGAATATTGGTGATTAGTGGTACATTGAGTATAGGTGATTATGGATTATGGAATTTTGAGGAGGCAATTGATATTTGAGGAATATAAGAATGAATTCATGTTGATATGCTGAGGTTAGATGTTAATCTTGGATGTTGGGCCAAAATAACAATGTTATATGGATGATATGGAAGATCAGATTTGAAAGGTCATTGGATTTGATAAGGACAACGACCAAGAAAGAGATTAGTGTGAATCGTAGTAAATGACATTTGGATGTGATGGGTGTCTAATGGTTTTAGAATGTTAAGTTTAAGACAATGATTGTTGTAATAGAAGTTGATTTGTATATGGTCTGGATTTGATGTTATTCATGCATTGCACGTATGCCTTACATTAAAGCAGTGAGTTTTGGAACGTGCATGCATTACATATCATTGCATTGATTTAGTCAGACTTAATAAATTATAAGATTCGATATGGGACGAGCTAGATGAGATACCTACAAACTGTGAAACTTGGTATGTCACTGTCAAGCGGGACTCCTTTCGTGGATGTGCGGCTTGGACAAACCATGCGAAGGCTGGTGGAGTTGTACCGAGCCAATCTAATGAAGGCAGGGAATGATACAGAGGCAAAGCAGCCTGGATAAAAAGCGGCTCCTGATAGGCTTCTAAGATGGCGATAGGGGCATGAATGTATCAAGTTATATATTGAAAAATATGGTATAGGTATCAGGCTAAGTCTGAATCATTTTTGAAATCTAAGTTGTTTCCAATGTCTGAGTTATTTTTGAAATTTAATTCTTTATCAAAAGTTAGAATAGTTCTCAAAATGCGAAGTGTTTTCAAACTACAATTGTTTTTTATGTCCGAAATATTTTCCTGAGTTTAAACAAAATTGTTTTGTTACGGCATGGACGTATCATTGCATCGCATGTTGGAAAGGGAACAAATATGATTCCATGGATGTGGAAATGCTTGAAATGTCTTGTGGGATTTGGTGATCAGTTGGAACGTGCCTCCACTGTATGATTAGAGAGGACCCTGTTGTGTGATTAGGGAAGCCTTGAAATGAGATGAAACCCACCGAGCCAGCTGTT
>JAGVVM010013236.1:0-18090 GCA_019149425.1 Psidium friedrichsthalianum
CGGAACCAACCCCACACCGGGCAAAGTTGGAGGTTGCGTTGGTGGGTCCCCTTGGGAAAAGAGCCGTATAATATTTATTGTCTGCTAACTTGGCATCAACCTTTTGTGGTAAACTTCAGGTGGCACCCCGTGGAGATTTGAAACATCAAAGTGAAAGACAGAGCATGTCATTCCATTCATCACACCTATTATCCCTTTGATGAGGGGTCCAATTTTTAGCCTTCACTCTTCATTTCCAACCCACTTTGGTATCTCCTCCCTATACTGGGGCACGCGCATGATTTGCCATAAGAGTTAAAGTTGAGAATAGATGGCATTCACTCTCACCATTGCCTGAAAGATTCTTGGGACCCAAGAAGTCATTGTTGAAGAAGACATATTCTGAAAGTCCAAAAAAGGGATACAGTAGAAACACAAAAGGCGAATGGGGCTGATAAAAGCAAAATTGCCTGGTGAAAAGTGGCAGTCTAACAGCCCTCACAAAAGGCAAAAGCACAGGATACTCAAATAATCTGCTTAACAATGAGTGACAAAATAAAAGCCGGGAGCTAGGCGAATGTGAGTATCCGAAAGCTGCTGATGATGGGCCGAATAAAGTAATTTGCTTTCCCAGTACTATGGAATCGATCATTGAGCTAATGTGTACAGTCAAAATGTGCTCTAACGCAATCTATCGTATCCTCATCTAGGGATAGGCCTTCTCAAGCCTACCATTGAACACCTCAATGATACACTATCGTCAAAGTCTCCTCTGATGAAAAGTTTCAAATCAATACTGCTGGGTTTCACACAAGAAGCTACCTTCGTAAAGGAGTAAGTACAATCTGGTCATATATCTGATCTCAAGGTTCCTGACTTGTAGACCTGCAGAAGTTACTTACAAGATTTTCAAATCCAGCTCCACCCATTGGGTGGGGGGGGGAGGGGTCAAGCGCTAATTGAACCACGCCCGCATTACGGGTCCCGTTAAAGACCATCTCATGATCGATCAGGTGTTACCACTCAAATAGTCCCGAGATTCTCTGATATAGGTTTCGGCGATAATTCGAGTGATAAATACCTATAAATCTATCATCACTCAAAAGGCGTTACTACAAGAAAGGAAATGAAACACCCTCAGAATTGATCCAGTGAGAAGTCCTCATCTGACAATCCTCTCAGTTGACAGGACTGATTGGAGCGCTCATCTGGTGATTTCAGATTCATCGACTCAAAGATTAGTTAGCCCTGCAGGGGATTTCATGCAATGCATGTACAATCATAAGATGCCTGGGATAACCATCTTGTACCCACATCACTGGTTGATTAAGCGAGCCCATGTAACTCACAAAGAACATGGCTCATTTGAAAAATCTTGGAAACATTCGAAATATAAGAAATCTCTAATGATTCAAACTTGAGCTTCTGCAGATTTCGATGTAAAACCAAACCTCAGAAAAGCACAAAAGTCCCTTGATAGAGGCACCCCAAGTCCTTGATAGGCATGTAAGTCCTTGATATAGGCACCCAAGTCCTTGATATAGGCACCCAGGTCCTTGATATAGCATGTAAGTCCTTGATATAGGCACCAAGTCCTTGATAGAGGCACCAAAGTCCTTGATAGGGCACCAAAAGTCCTTGATAGAGGCATTTCAATGGGCTGACCTACCGTACGGGTCAAATCATGATCAAATTTAATCAGTAGAGTCCTTTCACCAGGAATCATGCCATGGGTGACCTACCATCGAGTTAAGTATTAATGGGTTGACCTACCATACCGGGTCCAAGCTCACTACCTTAGGGGTTTCTCATAATAGCTCCTTAGGTCACATTCCATCCCAACCGAGCATCAACGACAGTAGTGGGACGAGCAGGTAAGGCCCCGGCTAAATCTCTCTCTCTCGCTCTCTCTCTCTCTCTCTCTCCGATATCAGAATGAACACAAAGAGGATTTGGACTCGAGCTTTCAATAGGTAAATATGAGGTGGATGTCGCGACTTTTCTTTTCCCAGTTGAGTCGGCCAGGCATCAAGTGTCGTCTGTCTTTGAGAGTGGTCTCTCCACGAGACCCCTCTCAAAGAGGGCAGCTGTTGACACTTGATTCTCGGCCAATTTTATTTTCTAGAAAATTTTTAGAAAATCCATAAAAATTCAGAAAATTGAAAAATTGACTTTGGAGACCTCGGTCTAGCCCAGGAATCCAATCTGAACAAAAAAATAAATTTCTTTATTTTCGGTATTTTTTTGGCATTTTATCTTCAAAAATTCATAAAAAAATCAAGGAAAAATGAGAAAATTACAAAATCACCTTTGAAGCCCTAGCCTAGCCTAAGGAACCAATTTTGAACAAAAAATAATTTTTCATATTTTTCGTTTTTTTAATATTTTTCGGAAAATAGAAAAATACAAAAAAATTTAATAAAAAATAGTATCCTTGGCCACAAAATACAGAAAAATAGTCAATTTTTTTCCCTTATTTTTCTCTTCATTTCGGCCAAATAAATTTTGAAAAAATTAATCTGGAAATGGGGTTTGGCTTTGTAAATCACATTTCACAAATTAATAAAAAAAATTCTGGAAATTTCATTTTAATCCTGTAATTTTGGGTTTTTACATTTTTGAAGTCATGTCACCACCCTCTATTTTTCAAAATTAAAATCAAGTCCAAAAATCCACCGAATTGCCCAATTTCACACAAAAGGACCAAAGTGCAATTTTCAGTTTTTCAATTTAGTCCTCAAGAGTGTTTGAAATGCAATTAAAATTTTTCTAGGGACTGAATTGAAAATCGGGGCATGTCACCCCCTAGTTTTTGGCCTTCTGAATCCATCGGTGGCATCATTTTTTGCGAAAAACGTCCTTAATGTTTGAATTTTGCAAGTTGGATACTCGGGTCAAACCGAAAATTTGGGGTTTTTGTCCAATTTCAAGCAAAATTTTCATAAAAATCTCATTTTTAGATGTAATTCGTGTTGGGAACCCATTTTTTGGCCTTAATTTCATGAAAAGGGCCAATTTTGGTCCAATTTAGCCTTTTTCTGGCTGTCGAGTCATCGGGTCGGGCCGACCCGACCCACGGACCCGACACTATTCATCGTCTCCCTCATTTGGCATCCACGCAGCACCCACGCAATTTTTCCCTCTCCTCCGCTCGAACGACAACGTCGCCGCTCCAACGTCATAAGATCCCCTTTTGTCGCTTTGTGGCGCACATGGCCGGGGGACGACGGGCGAGGAGGCCGGGCGCTGTTATTCGACAGAGAGAGAGAGCGGCCGTTGAGGAGGAGGGGTGAGCTGTCCACGCCGAGGATGGAGAGAATGAAATCGGTTCAAGAATTCTTACAGGATAAATAGAAGGGATGGAGAGAGACACCAGGATTTTGGACGAAGGCATTTTTTCCTCGCCATTGAAGCTCGCCCGGCCGAGAACTTCGAGCTCGAATCCTCGATCGTCCAGGCCACGCCAGGCGGTTTTCAACTGCTTCCATCAGCTTCGCCTTTGCCTTGCGAGTATTTTACGTCCAGCCACTCCTCCTCAGAGCCTCAAAGCAGGTATGGCCATCTTTAAGCTTACCCCAGAGCATCATGGCGAACCTTGCATTTGTACTCCATTCTTTAATTTTTCTGTGCGTTTTTCATCCTTGCGTGTTGCCTGAACACTTCTGCACCTTCGTTTTGCATCGAACCTCATGAAAACCACGAATCGAGTCTTCAAACCTAACTCAATACCGTGCGTCTTCGCCAGGCCCAATCTGCAATCCAGAGCTCAATCGAAGAGCATCAGGTAAGTTTTCCGAACTCCTCTACCTACTTGCCTGTGGTCGAATCGAATTGTTATGCTCTGGATTTAGTTTTAGGTTCGTCATTGTTACCCTCTGTGCAAGCTTCGATTGTCTATATTTAGCCGTTCGATCTTGTTCATATTCGGGTATGTTAGTTTAGGGTTGATAGAAATCGATTGGGGCTAAGATCGGGTTGATCGGAGCTGATGCCGCCGTTAGATCACTGTCGTCTAGTCCCGGCCGCCATTAGGGTTAGGTTCAGGAAGAAGACGAAGCTGACGTGGCGTGTTGACTCGTCAAATCCTGACGTGCCGATGATGTGTCACGCCACGTCGGATGACACGTCAGTATTTGACCCAGTCAACTTGCCACGCGGATGCCACGTCACTTCGTCGGTATAACTAATTCGAATATAATAATAGTTTAATCCGACGGCGGGGGTGGAAACACGTGTCGCAATCTTATTTTTTAGAATAAAAGTCTAATTCGAATTTATATTCGATTTAAAAAAAAAATTAATTAAAAATAATTGACGGTAGGGATTTAGTTGGGGACTTGATCTGGACGTCGGTTTAGTCCGAATAATGAACGGTGGGATCGAAGCTAGGAGTTCATCTGACCGTAGAATCAGTTTGAGGGATGGGCGGTCAGATCGGTGGCCACGTGGTGAGCTTATGGCCGTCGGATTAAATATTAGGGCGGGAAAATAAGAAATAGAGTAAAAATCCGAAAATTCGAAAATTCAAAAAAATATATAGGCAAAACTACGTCGTTTTAGTACTGGGTTTGGTTGTCCGGGCCTTCGGGCCGGGCCGGGTCTTGGGCTGGGTCCTCGCTCGGTCCGTATAACATAATAAAAAAATAAGAAATAACATAATAAAAATAATATAATGAAAACCAACAAAAATTAATTAAACAAAAAAAAAAAAACTAACTAATAAAAGTCTAAGCGGCGTCGTTTTGTCCCGGGTCTTAGTTCGGACCTTTGGGTCATGGGCCGGGTTGACCCAACACGGTCCGGAAAATTAATTAATTAAAATTAAAATACAAAATAAAAATACGATAAAAAATCCGAAAAAGTGAAAATTCTATAAAAATCCGAAAACAAATAATAATAAATATTGTAAATAATAATAATAATAATAATAATAATAGAAATTTTTAGAAGTGTTAAAAATGAAGAAAATTCCCAAAATATATAATAAATATTAACAACAAATAATAACAAAAATAACAAAATATAATAAATATATATAAATAAAATAAAAAATCCTAAAAATAATAATAATAAGTAAACAAAATAATAAAAATAATAATAAACAAATAAACAATCAAACAAAAATAAAATAGAGTAAAAAAATATATAAAAATTCTAAAAATCTTATAAAAAATTTAGAACAATTAGGAAATTCCGAAAATAAAAAAAAATTATTATTAATTAAATAATAAATAATAATAATAATAAAATAAATAAAAACAAAAAAAAAGAGGTTTAAATAATTAGGAAAATTTGGGAATTGTAGAAAAACAAGAAAAATAGTAATAAAAAATCATAAAAACTTTAGAAAAATTTGAAAAATTTGTTAGAAAATATAGAAAATATTTTAAAAAATATTTTTTTAAAAAAAAAATCTAGAAAATCAAAAAATAAAATCCCAGAAAATACAGAAAATATTCCAAAAAATAGGAAAAGTCTAAAAAATCCCAGAAAATTCTAAAAAAAAAAATTAAGAAAAATTAAGAAAAATTCCCAAAAATTGTGGAAACCAAGGAAAAACCACATCCAACTAGTTTGACCTATTTTCTCATTCTTGAATTCCCGAGCCTCCAAAATGACCATTTTGCCCCTCTGGTCAATCTGACCTAAATCATTCCAAATCACCTCTGAACCTAATTGGCATGTTTTCTAGGCCTTCCTAAGACTCCCCTAAGCCTAGTTTGACTGGTTTTGATGTGATTTCTCTATGAATTGATTCCCTGATTGCGCATTTATTTCTATGATTGTGATTGATAGGATAGATACTCCAATTTGCATGAACCCATTGGACCCTCAGAGCCTACCTTACCCAATCTCGCCTGCATGAACTCCTTAGAATAGGAAAATCACTCAACATAGGTACCGAAGGGCGTCGATAGAAATATCGGCGTAACTAAGTCCCCGAATCCAAATCTCTGGTTTTCGCAGAATCGAACGATTTCTCCCAATCGCTCGATAGGGTTTCCGATCATACCCTCCAAGAAATGATTGGTGGCGACTTCCATGGCATGCACACTGAGCACATGTCACCCGACCACACTAAGGTCGACATCGATTTAAAATCTTTCCTGACGCGATTTGGTATGGGCCTGGGAGGGCCCGAGCGAAGCCTAGATATCTTCTAAAAACGGGCCGAGCAATCCATTAGCTCCCTCGAGACCTTGGTTACAAAATGAAATCTCGGGAGGGTCGCGACAGCCATCAGGCTTGAGAGACTTCCTACTTCGACTTTGAACTCGGAGTCCCTGATTTCTTCCAACAACATCCATTCTTTCACCATCATATGGGCGATGCTCGACTTCCTGCTTAGAGCATCCGCCACCTTATTTGCCTTTCCTGGATGGTAAAGAATATCACAATCATAGTCCTTCAGCAACTCCATCCATCGACGCTGTCTCATATTAAGCTCCTTCTGCGAGAATAGGTACTTTAGGCTCTGGTGATCCGTATATATCTGAAATTTCTCTCCCACCAGATAGTGTCTCCAGTTCTTCAATGCAAAGACTATGGCTGCCAGTTCCAAGTCGTGCGTCGGATAATTCATCTCATGTGGTCTCAACTGTCGAGATGTATATGCCACTACTCGTCCATGTTGCATCAAGACACATCCTAGACCTCTTAGCGACGCATCGCTGTAAATCTCAAATCCTCCAGGTCCGGATGGAATGGTTAACACTGGCGCAGAAGTCAGTCGATCTTTAGCTCCTGAAAGCTTTCCTCGCACTTTGTATTCCATTCAAACTTCGACTCATTCTTCAACAATCTTGTCATCGGAGCGGCTATCGCGGAAAACCTTTCCACGAAGCGTCTGTAATACCCAGCCAGTCCAAGGAAGCTTCTTACTTCGGTTGCGGTTGTAGGCCTCGGCCACTTCTCCACAGCTTCGATCTTAGCTGGATCTACTGATATCCCTTCGCCAGACACTATATGTCCAAGGAACGCCACTCGGCTCAGCAGAACTCGCATTTACTAAACTTCGCGTACAGTGAATGCTCCCTTAAGGTCTGCAGAACGGTCCTCAAATGTTGCTCATGGTCCTCAGAGCTCTTCGAGTACACCAGAATATCATCGATGAAGACTATTACGAACTGATCCAGAAACTCCTTGAACACTCGATTCATCATATCCATGAATGCAGCTGCGGCATTTGTCAGCCCAAATGGCATGACGGTGAACTCGTAATGCCCATACCTCGTCCTAAAGGCAGTCTTCGGGATATCCTCCTTCTTGATCCTTAGCTGGTGGTAACCCGTCCTTAGGTCTATCTTGGAGAACACACACGCTCCTTCCAGCTGATCAAAAAGATCATCAATCCTTGGCAGAGGATACTTGTTCTTAATCGTCACCTGGTTCAGCTGTCGATAGTCTATACACAGCCTTAGTGATCCGTCCTTTTTTCTTAACGAACAGCACCGGAGCTCCCCATGGCGAAGCACTGGGGCGGATAAATCCTTTATCCAGCAGCTCTTGCATTTGTACCTTCAGCTCCTTCAGCTCAGACAACGACATCCTATACGGTGCTTTCGAGATTGGCTCAGTGCCAGGTGCTAACTCAATTACAAACTCAACCTCACGCTCTGGTGGCAAGCCAGGCAACTTGTGACAGTCTGAAAATTCGACCCAATTGTCAGAATTTCTAAATGAATGGAAATACTTCGTTAATACACTCTAGTCGATGCTCACTCAGGATTAGCTACCCTGGGATGACCAACCGAAGGGGAAAGGCTATCTGGGAATTTTTTCCCAATCAGCCGCCCGTTGGTCTGAGACTGAGACAGGGTCGGTATTTAATGAAAATGACCACAAAATGAAATCCGACATTGGACAATTGAATTAGTAAGATAAACACAATGAAGAAATGAAGTCAGTTTCAGGAATGTCGTCTGAAGGTCAGACAGCCGGTGCACGTCGAGAAGCAAGGCGTGAATGGAAAATTACCGAAATGCCCCCGGTAAATGCTCAGACCTTAGAATGAGACTAATTAGGATTTTTGAGAATAGAATCGAGGGACCGACACCAAATCCGGTTCAAAACCCGTTCGCGCTCGGGACCCGATCGGTGCATTTGGCACGCAAATCGAGGCAAGTCAAATCAGATGTCACATCAATCGGATGTCACATCAATCATTCAAGTGTCATGTCAATCAATCACATCAATCATGGCACAATTTCCAAGGAAATCAATCAAGTCTTCTCATGGTCAAATCAAGTCACTATTTGACCTACTCCCATTATAATCTATTTTGAATTTTATGGATTATAATCCATTTCTCTCTCTCTCTTCCCTCAAAACTCTCGGTCAACTCTCTCTCTCCTCCTCCCTCTCTCTCCCGATCGCTCTCTCTCCCTCTCGGTCTCCCTTGCACGCCCGCCCGTCCCGTCGCCACCGTGAGCCGCCGTCGTCCTCGGCCACCGTCGGCCCTCCCGTCGCCACGGTAAGTCCCTCAACCCCTCATCTCTTCGTCCCGTGGCCATGTGGGTCCTTGAAATCACCCCAACCTCACCGTCTCTCACTCTCTTCCTCTCGGCCCGTGAAGCCGCTCCACCGTCGCCGTCGTCATTCACGTCCGACGCCACCAACCGCCACCGTCTAGCCTCCGTCGGCCACCGCCCCCTCACGGTAAGTCCTCATCCCTTCTTGCCGTGGCCATTTGGCCCTTGATCGAGGCCGGACCAACCTCACTCTCTTTTCTCCCTTCCTCTCGGCCGGCCTAGCTCGTCCGCCCGAGGAGAAGTCCGCCGTCGCCGTCCCTTCTCTCGCCGGCCAGCCGCCACCGTCCGCTCCACCGGTAAGCTTTATTCACTAATCTTGACTTAGGCTAATTGTATGCATGTGTGGTTGGTCGGTTTAGTTGCTAATTAAGGTTATTAGTGAGTACTATGTGAAGTTAAATCTAATGGGCCTTGGATTAGTTGTGTGTGCAAATGGGCCGTGCGTGTGGGCTGTGTGGGAAATCGGTTTGGGCCTTGTATGGACGAAAATGGGCTGCAATTGGTGATTGGGCGTGTAAATCTAAGGGGCCGAAAATTATAATGGGCCTTGGGGTTCTAATTTGATACTAATTGGGCCTAAACAAGTCTAATTGGACCCAATTTGGTTAATGGGCCTTGTATGGACGAAAATGAGTATTAGTTGGGCCCAATTTGTAATTAAATTATTAAATCATAAGGCCCAATGATGCATATGGGCTTAGGACATCATAATGGGCCTAAAATGGACGAATTGGGCCAACTTGACCAACTTGTGAGATTGGGCTTGAGCCCTACCCGAATTTAACATTAATAATGGGCCTTAATTTCATAATGGACTTAATTTAATTAATGGGCCCAAGATTGGTTAATGGGCCTTAGATACTAATTGGGCCTTACTTAATTTGATAAGCCCAATTTAATCTAATGGGCCTAACCCATTTCATTCAACCTTGAACCTTAATGGGCCCAACTTGACTAATGGGCTTAAAACTTCATAATGGGCCGACTTACCTTAGTGGACTTAATTACCCTTGTGGGCCTTGGGCCTTGGACCGGGCTTAGGGCCCATTTGAACTTGAACCCTCTAATTGGGCCTTGAACCAACTTTGCCTAATTCGACTATAACCAAGGGTTAATAAAACACTGAATCACCAGTCGTGGGACATTGACTCCCAGGGGACTGATTTGAGTGAATGGGCTTAGGCCGAGTTATCGAGCCGCTGAGACGAGGATCCTAAGTGATGTGGGCTTGGCTAGAGAAATGGCATGAATTATACCTTTGAGCCTGTCTGGCTGGGAAACTGCATGTGGGGTGCTAGCTCTCTTATAGTTGGATTGATGAGCATGTAATTCTTTGATGATCTCTTGATATGCTCTGTACTGTGTTTATGTGCCATTTCATGCATGCTCTATGTTTGATTGGCTGATTGCAATCATGTGGGCCCCGCATACATCGAGAGCATGGCATGAGTCACTAGTGATGTGACGTGAGAATGTGCCCTGATGGGAAATGGAGAGAAAAGGGAGACCAACGTAAGGCGTTCGAGACGCAGTGTGGTATTTGCCGTGTGGCACTGAGAATGAGCCCTGATGGGATTTGGGGTGATAGATGGGCATGGTCCATTGGGACCCGTTATGGCCGATCGAGGCCTGAGTATGATCCATTGGGATCCGATATGGCCGGTTGAGGCCTGCAGCATTGCATATGGCATCTGGCTTGACATCTCTTGTGCCCGTCTGTATGATATGAACTGTGTTGTGATATTTGTACGTATGTTAAGCCTGTTGGGATCTGGTACCTAGAGGACCGAGAGTGTCTGAACCCTGGACCGCGAGCCTAGTCCACTGGATAGGACCGACCCCACTAGTATACGCTATCCTACGTTAGGATTAGTGGTGAGCTTATTGAGTTTCGACTCACGGGCGGTGGTTGCCCTTCTTTTACAGATCCAGGTCACCCGTGATGGCTGCACCGCCGATGCTTTTTGGATTGCCAGTACAGATGGACACTGAGATCACCCTCCATTTTGATATGCACGCCACTCTGTGGCATAGGCATGTGACTACCGTTTTAGTAGATCAGGGTGGACCTTATCTCGTACCCCATAGATACAAGGCCTGGTTTAGAGAGGGCCTGTATGGCTTCAAGGGACCTCAGAGAGACTCCCCGATCCCCATGGAGGACGACCCGATCTTGTTGCAGCCAGCCGAGTATGGTGGCGAGGTGATCAACCCCGACCCACTGCAGGAGATGCCGTCCCTAGGACGTTCCGAGATTGATGGCCACGAGGAGGGAGACGCCATGGACACAGACGAGAAGCATCCAGAGGAGGACCCAGAGGAGGACCCCGAGGAGGATCCCGAGGAGGAGCTAGAGGTGGACTGAGTCCCGCTGTCACTGGTCTAGATTTTGAGAGCGTAGATAGCTTGACCATAGATGAGGTTTTCTTTTGGGGGTCTGTATTTAACGCTTGATATATATGTATATGATGATGTATTACCTTTTGTAAAAGTGTTCTTGTCCTTTCATACTTCCCTATTATCTTGTGTATGTATGCATGTATAGAAGGCACGCTTCCGCAGGATTGTGTAGCATTGCGCTAGCGTCATCTGGCCGCGATGAGTGTCCTGGGCCGTCGCTAGTCGTAGGCCAGGTGTACGCAGGGATCCGTTGATGTTTATGAGCAGGGATGTCGCGAGCTCGATTGGGGTTCGAGGCGTGACACAACTCCTGTGGGAATACATCATGGTATTCTCCCACTATAGGCACCTCCTCCAACTTCACTTCGGGGACAGACGAATCCGTCACTGACGCTAAGAACCCTAGACAACCTTGGTCCATTAGCTTGGTCGCTTCTAGGGCTGAAATCCAAGGAATTGAGGTTCCACCTCGGTTTCCTTTAAACTCATACTCGGGCCCATCTACTGAGTTCAGCCTTATTATACTTCTACTGCAGTCGATAACTGCTCCATGTCTAACCAACCAATCCATGCCGACAATTACGTCGAAATCATACATGGGCAGGACAGCTAAGTCAATCTTCCCAACTCTATCCCCAAAAGCTATCTCACACCCCTTACACCCTAACATAACAATTATTTTATCTTTCAACGGGGTGGCCACATGCAATACAACATCCAACGGTCTAGTTTCTATTCCAGCCAACTTAGCAAAACGTGCAGATATGAACGAATGGGATGCACCCGGATCGAATAAAGCATAAGCGGTGTGACCACAGAGAGAAATGGTACCTGTGATCACCCTGGCGCATTATCAGCATCCTTGCGCGCCACAGCATAGACTCGTCCCTGAGCAGATGGACGGTTCAGAATTCCTTGCGGAGCATTGCCCATCTGCGGCTGCTGCTGCTGTTGGAACGGGGGTCTTGGACCATTCCTCGGGCAGTTCCTCTGAATATGCCCCATCTGACCACATCTGAAGCATCCCCCAGTCTTCTTCGGGCAAGGGCTGTTCCCATGCCTTCTGCCACAGTCACGGCAGTTATGATTCCCAGCGAACGGTGGATTTCCCAGGGTCCTTCTTGCAGGCGGAACGAACCTGCGGTTATCCTTCATCAGCCTCTTGCCGAAATCTCTGAAGTTCTTATTTGGCATAAACCGCGATCCAGATGCGGCAGCTTTTTCCTGCAGGTCTCGTTCTATCGCCAGGGCTCGTTCATAAATTTCGTTATAGTCTCTCAACCCAGTAGCGATTATCATGCTCTTCAGCTCAGATCTCAAGCCTTCTCTGAACCTTCTTGCTTTGTCCCATGGGTCCTCTATCAGCCTTCGAGCGAACTTGGACAATCGGGCGAATTCGCCTTCATACTGGTCCACTGTCATTGACCCTTTGCGAAGCCTGATAAACTCCTCCATTTTCCTCTCCTGGGCAGCCTCGGAGAAATATTTTCCATTAAATGCTGCACAGAAGGCAGCCCAGTTTGGCCTCATGCCATCAGGAAAGACTCGCCCTCTGGTGGCCTTCCACCAATCATCTGCAGTGCTCTGGAGCTAATAGGTCGCCAGCGAGACCTTCTCTTCATCGGTGCATCCCAGCACGGTGAATGCTTTCTCCAGCTGCTCGATCCCACGAGGCAGCTACTTCGGGTCCTCCAGTGCCATCAAACTTCGAGGGTTGCAACTTCAGAAACTGCTCCACTATGTGATGGGTCTGTCGTCCCCCATTGCCATGCCCATTGCCCCCATGGGCTCCATTTGCAGCGGCCAAGGCGGCCTCAGCTGCTTGGGCAACAGTGGCAGCTCTCTCAGCAGCTTGCCTACCCATCAGATTGCTAACCTCAGTCAGCACCCTCATCATTTCCTCTATCCTTGGGTCTCCTTCAGGTGCAGGAGCCCTTGAACTTGACGCACCAGCACTGGGTCTTCTGCCCCTATTGCTCATCCTTTCTAGTTCTCACTCACACCTATACCAACGAAATTCCCATTCAGGAATTCGAAATTCTAGAACTAACAATCAAGCTTTCGTCTACTGTTGTCACGCCCCGAGCCCCAATCGAGCCCGCGACATCCCTGCTCATATCGTGAAGAACCCTGCGTACACCTGGCCTACGACTAGCGACGGCCCAGGACACTCATCGCGGCCAGATGACACTAGCGCAATGCTACACAGTCCTGCGGAAGCGTGTCTTCTATACATGCATGCATACACAAGATAATAGGGTAGTATGAAAGACAAGAACACTTTTACAAAAGGAAATACATATCATATTTATATACATAGAGCGTTAAGTCAGACCCCAAAAGAAAACCTCATCTATGGTCATGCTATCTACGCTCTCAAAATCTAGACCAGTAAAGCGGGACTCAGTCCACTTCAGCTCCTCCTCGGGATCCTCCTCTGGGTCCTCCTCTGGGTCCTCCTCGTTTGTGTCCATGGCGTCTCCCTCCTCGTGACCATCGATCTCGGAACGTCCTGGGGACGGCATCTCCTGCAGTGGATCGGGGTCGTCACCTCGCCACCATACTCGGCTGGCTGCAACAAGATCGGGTCGTCCTCCATGGGAATCGGGGAGTCTCTCTGAGGTCCCTCGAAGCCATACAGGCCCTCTCTAAACCAGGCCTCGTATCTATGGGGTACAAGATAAGGTCCACCCTGGTCTACTAACACGTAGTCACATGCCTATGCCACAGAGTGGCGTGCATATCAAAATGGGAGGGTGATCTCAGTATCCATCTGTACTGGCAGTCCAAAAGCATCGGCGGTGCAGCCATCACGGGTGACCTGGATCTGTAAAAGAAGAGCAACCACCGCCCGTGAGTCGAAACTCAGCAGCTCACCACTAATCCTAACGTAGGATAGTGTATACTAGTGGGGTCGGTCCTATCCAGTGGACTAGGTTCGCGGTCCAGGGCTCAATCACTCTCGGTTTCCTCGGTACCAACCCTCAACGTAATAGTAGACAAGCAAGGCATATCAATGCAATTCAAGTTATACAGACGGGCAATAACAAGCAGTCACAACAATGCCATATGCAATGCAGCAGGCCTCAACCGGCCATGTCGGATCCCAGTGGATCATACTCGGGCCTCAACCGGCCATAACGGATCCCAATGGATCATGCCGTCTATCACTCCAAATCCCATTAGGGCTCACCCAACAGTGTCATTCGGCATTTCCTCAACTGCGTATCTGACGCCTTACGTTTTCTCTTCATTTCCCCGCGTATCAACGCCCCAGGGGCACCTTCTCTTGCCACATCTCTGGTGACACATGCCATGCTCTCAATGTATGCGGGGCCCACATGATTTCAACCAGCCAATCAGACATAGAGCATGCATGAAACGGCACATGAACGCAGTACAGAGCATATCAAGAGGTCATCAAAGAATTACGTACTCATCAAGCAGAATCATAAGAGAGCTAGCAACCCACATACAGTTCCCCAACCAGACGGGCTCAAAAGCATATCTCAGGCCATTTCTCTAGCCAAGCCCTTATGAATTAGAATCCTCATCTCAGCGGACTCGATAACTCGGCCTAAGCCCACTCATTCAGGTTAGTCCCCTGGGAGTCAGTATCCCACGACCAATGGCTCAGAGTCTTAATGACCCTTCGGATGTAATTGAGCTAGGCTCAGTTTGGTTTAAGGCCCGATTAGCGGGTTCAGGTACGGTTGGGCCTAAAGCCCATTCTTGGGTCCAAGGCCCACAAGGGTAATTAGGTCCAGTAAGGTGAGTCGGCCCATTACGGTGTTCTCAAGACCATTAATTAAGTTAGGCCCTTAAGGTTCTTAGTCCAACGGGATGGGTTAGGCCATTAGGCCAAGTTGGGCTTATTAAATTAAGTAAGGCCCAATAGTAACTAAGGCCCATTAACCAATCTTAGGCCCATGGATTAATTCTTAAGTCCATTATATAATTAAGGCCGCATTATTAATGTTAAATTCGGGTAGAGCCCAAGCCTAATTTCACAAGTTGATCAATTAGGCCCAATTAGTCTATTTAGGCCCAAAATGATGTCTTAAACCATATAAATTATTGGGCCTTATGTTTGGATATTCAAAATCATAATTGGCCCAATAAACTCCAATTTTCGTCCATAAGAGGCCCGTTGAGTTAATTAGGTCCAATTTGTTCCATTTAGGCCCAATTAATGCAAAATTAGAACCCCAAGCCCATTAGATCACCTGGCCCATTGATCCACACGCCTATTTCACTCACCACAAGCCCAACTATAAAACTCCAAGGCCCAAATTGTCTCCTCAAATGGCCCACACGCCCGCCCATAATTTATTCACCATTAAACATAGTCCATTAATCTGGATTTCCCATATCATGCCATAATCACCTTGAATTAGAAACTAACACCACATCCACACCTTAATACAACTAGCCTAGGTCAAGATTAGGGTAGAGCTTACTTAATGAGGTTGGGATCGGTGGCGACGACGGGGCGGACGAACGGCGGCCGAGAATGGCTCGCGGTCACGGAAGGAGAGGCGACGGCTTGTGGCTGGTCCCGGCGGCTCGAGTGGGCTGTCCACGTCAAAACAAGAGACGGGTACATTAGAGGAGCAAGGGACAGGGAAAACCGCTCGGTGGCCGGACGATGCTGGAACGACGGCGACGTGCGGCGGCCTGACAAACCGCGGGAGAGGGAGAAGAGTTTAGGGTCCGGTCGGCGGTCGTCTCGGGGGTTCATGTCACGAAGCGAAGGAGAGGAGGACTAGAAGACTTACCAAGATGAGGTGGTGGCCGGTGGTGGCCGAACGACGGCGACGACGACGACGGGGACGGCACGGGCGGCTGAAACCGAGAGGAAGGAAAGAGGAATGAGGTCGGTCGGCACCATGGTGGTTCTTCAAGCCACGAAAAGAAGAGAGGAAGAGGGTTAGAGGCTCACCGTGGCGTGGCAAGGCGACGCGACGGAGGACGGTGGCAGACGGCTGGCTGCTCTCCACGGCGGGACGGGCGAGCAAGAGGCCGAGAGGGAGAGCGATCGGGAGAGAGGGAGGAGGAGAGGGAGTGCCGAAAATATCAAATGAGGAGGAGAGAGAAGAGAATAGATTATAATGCTTAGGAAAATCAAATAAAATCATTATAGTGGGCGTACGTAATGGGGTATAAGACATGTGATGTAATCTTGATTGATTGATGGACATCCTTGGAATTGTGCCATGATTGATTGATTCGACACATGATTGATTGATGTGACACCTGATTTGACTTGCCTCGATTTGCGTGCCAAAATGCACCGATCGGGTCCCGAGCGCGAACGAATTTTGGACAGGTTTGGTGTCGGTCTATCGATTCTATTCTCAAAATCCTAATTGGTCTCATTCTAAGGATGAGCATTTTACCGGGGGCAATTTCGGTAATTTTCCATTCACGTCTTGCTTCTCGACGCACCGGCTGTCCCCGACCTTCAGTCGACATTCTGAAACCAATTTCATTCTTTCATTGTGTTTTGTCTTGCTGATTCGATTGTCCAACGTCGGATTTTATTTTGTGTCAATTTCATTAAATACCGACCCTGTCTCAGTCTCAGACCAACGGGGGATGATTGAGAAAAATTCCCGGATAGCCTTTCCATTCGGTTGGTCAGCCAGGGTAGCTAATCCTGAGTGAGCGTCGACCAGAGTGTATTAACGAAGCTTTCCATTCATTTAGAAATTCCGACAGATGGGTCGAATTTTCAGACTGTCACAACTGTCGCGTCTACTGACATGAATATGCATGAAAGTCAATGCAGCTTTTAAATGCAATTGGCTGAGAAGAACACCTAGACTCACCCTCTGACAATGCCCAACCTAGGCCCTCTGTTAGCCACCTCAACTAGAAGCCTGTCGTGAGCCGCTCCTTGATTGGGTCTCTGCCCCGTGGACCGACAGTGCCCCGCCCTCCTCATTTCTGTGCGAGCAGTGTCCTAAGTTACCCACAGCAGAGAGAATCCTACTCCCACGTGTCCATACACGCTTCATTGCATTTTTTTAGAACGTCCCGTCAGACCTGTCCCATACCAGCTTGACGGTTTACCCAGCCCAATAAATATGATGCATGCGCTTTTTCAATCATCAAAGTTTTCCTTTTAATCGATTCATTTTAAACCATTTTTTTGCTTTTGGTGCAGAAACCATGTAATGCATGCTGGTCAAGCAGCGCCAACAGCCGCTAGGCGTACAACCACAAGCAGTATCGAGCAATCTAACCACTTAGCAATCAGCAAATCAGCACCCTACTCACGGGCTATGCTTTTAGGAACCTTCATCAGGTCCTACGCATCTGCAGATTAGTCGAACAGCATAGTCTATAGCCGTACTAAGCTAATCATCTAACTCTGGCAAGCACATGCGCCAATCATCTGCATTCTACCCCATTTCTAACCCTTAGGTCTAGGGTCTGTCTATCTAACTACCAAATTCATCAGCCTTATCACTCCGAATCCTCGAACGGAGTCTCGTATCGAGCGACCTTGCTCTGATACCACTCGAACGTGGTGTCCACACCCTAACCTCAGTCGAGCTCGCGACATCCTGCTCATCACGTCAACCCTGCTTACGCCTGGCCTAACTCAGTAGCGACGGCCCAGGATGCTCATCGCGGCCATACAAGCTAGCGCAAAACGACAACAATCTGAAACTGCGGAAGCCTGCCTTCTATACATGCATACATACACAAGATGGTTGGGGGAAACGTAAAGACAAGAACACTTTTCAAAGGGAATACAACATCTACATATATACGTAGAGCGTTAAGTACACCCCACAAGAAAATCTCAACTATGGTCAAGAACGTCTACGCTCACTCAAACTCGCAAAAGATACTAGACCACACATGGACTCAGTCCTCCTCAGGCTCTCCTCCTCGGGTCCTCCTCTGGGTCGCTCCTCAGGTCCTCCTCTGGATCCTCCTCATCAGTGTCCAATATGGGCGTCACCCTCACATGGCGTCAATCTCCGAACGTCCCGGGTAACGGCACTCCTTGCAGTGGGTCGGGGTCGATCACCTCGCCACCTCTACTCGGCTGGCTGCAACAAGATGTATTTTATATAGAGGAAGCTCGTGTGGGAGGAGAAGGAGGGAGGCGGGGGGCGGGGGGGGGGGGAAAGAAGAAGCAGGGCGGGAGGGCGATGTGGGTTAA
>JAGVVM010013237.1:0-11439 GCA_019149425.1 Psidium friedrichsthalianum
TTTTCTGCTTTCGCCTTTTAATGCGTCCAATAAGTTCACATCAGTGAAAATCTAATCACTGAGACTCCCATCATTTACCATCGCTTAATTCTTTCTCTGGAGTGATATGTAGCAATCTCCGTGCCACAGAAAAGAATCTTCATTTACCATCTACAGAATCGTTTTCATACTAGCATTTTATGACATACTCGCATTATAAATAGCTTGTCTTGCAAATTATTCGAAAAAAGAACATCGACAAGATACCGTCTCCCAACAATTTCAAATTTATCCGACAACTGAAGGTCGAATCTGAAAGTGAAGGAATCCCAAACGGTACAAGTTTTTGAAACTGAAATAAGTTTTCTAGAGAAAACTAGGTCATAAAGGGTCCGTTCCAAATTTACAAAGCCACTATGTAGGAATAACTGCCAGGTCCCAATAGCTTCTACATGCGACCGCATCTTATTTCCTCAATCGATGCATTGTTCACTTCTACCCCCCCCCCCCCAACCTCCGTTTCCTGTGGCTTTTAAAGCCCTGCAAAGTAATCGAAATGTGGTTTATAGATCTATATCAATCCACCAAGTGGTGTGGACCAACATCAGTCAATATTAGATTCAACAAACCAAGAGTTGATTACCTTTCTTCTACAGCCAGGCCTTATATCTTACGCAATCCTTCTTTAATATGCCCCACTCTTTCGACAGAGAAGACATTTGGATTCCTTCTTAATGTCAAGCATGGTGAAGGTATTTTAATAAACCCTTTCCTTACGCTTATTGGTTTTTTGCTTGCCGACCTTATCCTTCCTTGTGTTTGCCAAATGAGCACCTCTCCTCCCAAACTATCCATGAGCAGCCTTTCTTACCTCTTGACACACATTGTCATGAGTTCATTGATTGGATTGAACCCATTCTCCTATGTGTGTTATAGAGATCTTAAAAGGTGTATACTGTGAGGAAGATAGTTCATAATGTAGTATAAGAAACGACTCAGGTAATCTCAACCTTACGGTTGCTTGATCTGAGGCCACAATATCCCTCCTTTTCATAATGTGCTCGCGCACACGCTCTTACCACTGGTGAAGCATCAACGATGAACAAATTCATGATCCGGGTCGTGGCATTGGCCTTTTCCGAGACGACAAATTTCGCATCCAATAGCCCGCCAGGGAAGCCTTGGCATTATTATGCTGACGCTGACCACGAATACTAGCATTAAAGTTTACTTCCTTTATGAACATTACACTAGGCGTTAGACCGCTCACCATTGTTTTCATAAAGAGAAACTTCAGCTGAGTGCTAGTTTCTGTAACCGCAGGTGGTTCAAATCTTTCCGAATAGCATAATCAATGTCCTGCCCCCCAATTTAGGAGAATCGATTCCAGCCTTATAGTTGTCACCGAGGAGAGGGGGGGGGGGGGGGTTCAGCTCGGGAATCAATATCTAGAGATATTCCAGGTGGTCAAACCTGCATATTAAACGAAAAACCTGCTTACTTCACAATATTTTGAGGTCAAATTCACTTGATACATGCTTTACCCATGCAAAACATGTCATTAGATGCATCAAAATAACATCAAAAACTGTCTGTGGACTAGTATTCTAGTTTATAATAGATTCCATAAAAACTGTATGATGAACTAATTATTAAATTCCTTTTTCTTCCTAATCCTGTTGGGGACAATTAAAAAAAATATGATAATTTCAACCTAATTATCATATTCAATATAATGAAGATTCATGTGGGGATAAAATTCATGCTATTAATCTAATTATTACAAGCAAATGTCATTTACTATATGTGATCTAAAGGCTCTTATATATAATTGTGGAATCAATTAGAGTTCTGTGGCTAAAGGCTCTAATTAATAAAAATTATATAGATCACGAGACATTTATTTTATGCAAATATTCTAATATTGCATATAAGTGCAAATTTGTAAATTTACGTGGCATGGATTAAACTGTAAATTAACTACATGGGTAAAACCGTAAATAAATTCATTGGGGGCATAACCGTAAATTTCTTCTGGCGCCGGGGACAAACGGGTATTTTACGGTTCAAGCATGTGCCATCACTGTGAATCTCAACAATCAGCCCTTTAATAATATAATAGACTGTCAATTTGAACACAAGAACACAACTTGCTGAGTGGGTTTAGTGGTCCTTTGATGACATTGGGTTTGGGCGTGGGTTCAAAACCACCTCCCGCACTCCACACCTTTTTTTTTAAATTAATTATTGATAAAAGTGGCAGGGCCCCACGCTGGAAGGAATGGTGGGAGAAGAGACGTGGGCAAGTGTGCCACATCTCCCACTTTCCACATTTTCAAAAATTTTTTTTTTAAAACTTTTTTCCCGCACTGTGGTCTTCCCACACACGCGCAAGAGCAAAAAGACTCTGCAACATTCAACGCCGGATCCACCGATTCCTTCTCCGGTGCCGATTCTCCTCCGATAGCCCCACCTCAAACGAAATTAATATTGGGTTTGAACATCGCTTCGGCACGACCACACCTTTTTTTTAATATAAATTATTGATAAAAGTTTGGGCAGGCCCCACGCTGGAAGGAAATGGTGGAAGACCAGACGTGGGCAAGTGTGCCCACATCTGCGTTTCCACTTTCCCCATTTTTCAAATTTTTTTTTAAAACTTTTTCCACGCACTGGGGTTCTTCTCCAACACACGCGCAAGAGCAGAAGACTCTGCAACATTCAAACGCCCGATTCCACCGATCCTCATCCGGCCGATTTCTCCTCCTATTAGCACCCTCACAACAAATTAATGTGGGTTTTTGACATCGCTTCGGCATCGATCACTAAGTTTCAAGAAACCAACGAAAATGTAAAGGATTTTCCCAAAGCGAGCAAAATCGCTCATACGCGAAAAACCCTAATTCGCGAATTCATTTCCGAAATTCCATCTCCACCTAACAATTCAAAAACCGAGAAACCTTGGGCTTTTGTTCCCCATGGTGAGACGACCCTAGGGTCTGGAAATCGTGCGCGACTTGCCGGAATTTCGGCTGGAATCGACTAAAAATCTCGCGACAGAATACTCCCAAAAAATGGTTTTACCCAAAAATTTCCAACGAATTCACCCAAACACATAATTCACGCAAATATATGTTAAACATCGAAGGCAGAGTTACCGTGGCTCTTGTACCGAATGTGAGAAAAAAACTATGATTCGATCCCGGAACCTTAAACGGCAAACGAAAATCGTCGTATGGTCGGGAACGAGAATGCGGAAACATGGATAATATAACTAACATACCGTGCCAGCCATTGAATGAAGACGATGTTTACGTATACGCTCTCTACGCGCGTTGAATGTTCGACCTCAGAAAACTGATCTCTCCTAGCCAATTACCCCCTCGAAGCGATGGTGTGTTCTCTGTGGTTTTTTCTCTTTGAAGTTAGTTTCTCTTTTTCGATAAGAACCGACGTCTCTCACAAATCTCACGTAGTTAACCACATTTTCAAAACTCTGACGTAGGGGGCTTACTTTGGCCTTAGATACCCTTTAAACTGACGCGTTTTGCACCTTTGTAATAAATTCACTATCCTTCCTCATCCCAGGGAAGCAGGTTATTGGGGGGGAGAGGAGGCGGAGGGGAACGGATGAGTGACATACGTGTAAGGGGAGTACAGGGAATATGGGGTAACTATGATACTGGGGGATAGGTGTGGCGTGTGTTATAGATATAATTATTGAGATGATCCGACATCGGTATTCATTATATGGATCACAATTAATATTTATCAGTACAATACAAATGAGGCACTTATTTTGTGGACCATTGGATGAATATTGAAATCCCTTGAAATTTTAATGATCTAGATTCATTTTAACATATGTAATAAGGCTTGTAGAATACTTGACCCTGGGCCGTGGGTTAACGTTTTGCTAAGGATCTCCTCAACGCAAGATGCGACCCAGTCTTATCCTCCCCATGGTGTTCTTGATCTTGCCGTGGAACCATAAATTTTCCAGGAGAAAAGTAGGCAAACATGTCAATTTTCCGTTGAGAATGAAGGACGTGAAAATAATGGACGAAGAAACCCTAGTTGACTTCGATCACTAAGATAAACCAATCACGTTCTTCGAGGAAATTAACTTGCTCAACATAGGTTTTGCAAAAAAGTATGCTTGGTCAAAAATTTCATTTTTTTTAATTCAATCTTATCAATTGAAGCAAATGTGGTTCTAAACCTAATGCCTATAGGGCCGTCCAAATATTACCGGCTCAGCTATCTCAAGTGCACTACTGGCGATCTGATTTGGATGATCCTAAATGAAAGGATGCCTTCTTTTGTCTTCTCTTTTGCGTTTTTCAATTTTAATTTTTGGCATCCCTTCAACTCTGGATGCGGCATGTCATCTACAAGTATATACTCTTTGAAAATGTTCAATGTGATATTCCTCAGGCAAACGAAGTCTATGTTCAGTCGAGGCACCAGCTAAATTTTTCCAAATTGAATCCCCTGTTACACGCAATGAAGCAATTATAATGAAAATGACATCTGAATCTTTCTTTTCCAATCAATTGATTTCTCGAAAATTGGTGAAACGACGAGAAAACTCTTGGCAAACCAGAGCTGTCAAAGCTTTGCGACTTATGAGTCATCAATCTTCGGGAAGCTCCAATCCCTTCCGCTTCCCCTCATATCACTTACAAGCCACTGACTTTTACGCTAATTACATAAAAAGCATAATGTCTTATTTAACATTTTATAGTTCCGAAAAGAAAGATACTTTAATTAATCAATTTATTAATATGGAAAGAGGCCACTGCTAATTCGTTATGCGTTGAATAATAACTAATTATTTCATTAGGCAGATACTGAGTTTTTCTTAGAATAATTGGATGATGATGATGATGATGATATATATATATATATAGAAGGCTGTCGTGTATTAATGACGTACAATTACCGGTAGAGCAATTTCTCTAATATAAAATTGGTTTCATAATTTAGTATTCTATCCATTAACTTAGTTGGGTATTACTGTCCTTTTAAGAGTCACCAAATGATTCTTCCCTCTATGGTGATTTAGCCATTTATGAATTGATGGAAAGAGAGATGAGAAAAAAAGGTTGGAAGTTTCTTGCCTTCTCCCTTTTTTTTTTTGGCAAATTCATGTCTAATATCCTTTAAGGTCTAAATTGAGTGGATGGGAAGAGAGATTTGATGTTCTTGTTCCTTCCACTTTTTCTAAAGATGCGCCATATCTTTTTCCTCCGGTGTGGTCCTTAAAGCTTGCCGTGACCTGAAAATTTTCCAAGGAATAGTATGCCAACCATTTCAACTCCAACAAGAATGAAGGGCATGAAAATGGCACCGCTGTTGATTCAATTACTAGAATAAAACCAATCAAGTTCTTCATGGAAATTGAATGTTCAATAATAACTGTGAATGCCATTATGTCCTTAAAAATCTATTATGTTTATCCTGTGTGTTGTGAATAACGTGAACACGTTCATGACTTGCAATTAAATCAATACGGAATTACCAGAGAAATACATGGGAAATAACAAAAGACACTAGAGATTTATGTGATATGAGTCGAGTGTCAGTATCTACTCCACGGAGAGAGCCAGTAGAAAATAATCCATTAATCAAATCAAAGAGTCAGAGTTACAACCACTCACGCACTCAGTATTTCCGCACTTAAATTATGCCCAAATCCACAGTATTTACGTATGATCAACACAAGATATAAAGTTTCATAGCACAAAATAGCACCGTGGGTTTGTCTCCTCTCTTTGTGCGGTGGATAATTCCACTGTGCGGCTTTTTTGAGTCCACGGTCAAGCACTTCTCAGAGCCCTCTAACGCGGCTTCAAAGGAAAACCATTATCGTTCATCCTTTTTCTATTTCCTTTTATGCAGCTAAAACGCAAGACAAAAAAACCATCTCTTCACGCGACCGATCAACAGTATCTGTCACTTGTACGACGCTCAAAGGAGCCAATCTCTTGGTTGAGCTCCTAAATTCAGTCAAGAATTCAAGTCCACCTCATCCAATTCGGGTCGGGTCTTGTATATATATGCCCAAACGAGATATAATTTAACTGTTCTCCACCTTGGCTCAACGTTTGAGTCTAAGTCATAGTGTTCATCATATATATTGGCTCTCTCAATGCCCAACGAGCACTCAATCATCACAGATGTCTATAGAACTCAAGTAGAGTAGGGACTTATCTAGAGGAATGAAGTTGATCCACATGTGCATAGGATATTTCACCGAAAGAAGTTTGCTCACGCTCATATGCTCTCTTGACATGGTAGAATACTTGCTCGTGGCCGTGGGTTAAACGTTTCTGCTAAGGATCTCTTCAACGCAAAGATACGACCCAGTCTTATCGTCCCCATGTGGTCCTTAAGCTTGCCATGGACCATAAATTTTCCAAGGAAGAAAAGTAAGCAAACCGCGTCAATTCTGTTGACAATGAAGGACATGAAATGATGGAGAAGAAACCACAGTTGATTCAATCACTAAGATAAAACCACAGGATTTTTCACGGTAAGAAGTCTGTTCACACTCACATTCTCTGCTGACATGGTAGAATACTTGCCCATGGCCGTGGGTTAAACGTTTCTTCTGAGGATCTCTTCAACGCAAAGATGCGACCCAGTTTTACCTTCCCCATGTAGTCCTTGGAGCTTGCCGTGAACCATAAATTTTCCAAGGAAGAAAGTAAGCAAACCACGTCAATTCTGTTGAGAATGAAGGACGTGAAAATGATGGAGAAGAAATCACAATTGATTCAATCACTAAGATAAAACTAATCAACTTCTTCGAGGAAATTAACTTGCTCAACAGTAGAGTGGATGCAAAAAGTACACTTGGTCAAAAATTTCATTTTTTTTTTTTTAAATTCAATCTCATCAATGAAGAAAATGTGGTTCTAAACCTAATGCCGACACAGCGGTCCAAATATTGCTAGCCTAGCCATCTCAGGTGTAAACAGCCGGTGATATGATATGGACAATCCTGAACAGAAAGGACGTTGTTCTTTTTTCTTCTGTTTTGCATTTTTTATTTTAATTATTGGCATCCCTTTCAGTATGGATGCGGCATGTGATCACAAGTATATACTCTTGAAAAATGTTCAAAGCGGTGATATTCCTCAGGCAACAAAGTCTATTCCACTGGAACACCAACTAAATTTTTCAAAATTGAATCCCCGGTTACTTGCATTGAAGCAATTACAACGAAAAGGACTTGTGACTTTTTCTTTTGTATTTTTCCTCACTTTTCTTTTCCAATCAATTGATTTCCCAAAAGTCGACGAAAGGAGAAGAATCTCTCGGGCGATTTATCTTGACAGCGGAGATGATTAGGACTCGTATGGTCACAATTCACAACCTGATCGAGTTGACGCCATCATAGCCAACGCAGTGATCATCACTTTTGTAGCTTACTAAAACAACTAATTTCTGAGCATACTTGTCGCTCAGAAGTTGTTGTATGCAATGTACGCGAAAGAGTTATTATCTATCGGGCGGGCTTTATACATTGAAAGAAAAAATCATATATTTTCGTAGTAAAAATTCTAACTATATTTCACATTTTGAGTAATGGGTTCAGTAGTGGTTAATAAGAAAAATACACATGGTTTAGGTACACGATACTAGTTTGGTTCCTCATGTCAATACGTGTAAACAATCTCATATTCGAAAGGTTAGACATAGTGAAGCATCTTGACTTTTTTATTTATTTTTTCTATTTTTAATAGCACCATTATGTTAAAACACCCCCCCCCCCCTTTTTTTATGTGTCTGTATGTGTTATGTCT
Organism: Psidium friedrichsthalianum; assembly: GCA_019149425.1. Lineage (NCBI taxonomy): Eukaryota > Viridiplantae > Streptophyta > Magnoliopsida > Myrtales > Myrtaceae > Psidium > Psidium friedrichsthalianum. Next base: position 7,794 of record JAGVVM010013237.1, read on the forward strand.
AATGTGGTAGTGCCTAAATGAGTACTGCTAGGGCATAATTAATCGCTCGGGAGCAAACGCTACTTTCAGCCATGGAGTCAGGAAGGGCAAACAGGTTGGAAAATAAGGTTGGAAGTTTCTTCCCTCGCCCTTTTCCTCCAGTGGGGTCCTTAAAGCATGCCTGACCTGGAAATTTTGCAAGAAAAGTATGCAAACAATTCCAAATCCGCTGTGAATGAAGGACATGAAATTGATAGAGAAGAAAGCAGGCACCGTTTTTGATTCAATTACTAAAATAAACAATCAATGAATGCCAAAACAAACTAAAAATCCGTTATGTTTACCACGTGCTGTTCAGATCACATGCTTTCAACGGACGTTATCTGTGACATTGTGCGGGTCCTATGTAAATTCACATAAACTACTGGTTGTATAGCTTTGCTTTTACATGTTTTGGGTCCATGTGTAAAAGTTTTTTAATGAAAAATCGCATATTTAGTTCTAAACATATTTACGCATTTTAATCAATTTTAATCTTCTCAATTGAATCAATGTAGTTATAATCTTTGAATGAAAGTGCAATAAAGTCCTCATGGCTAGATCTCGCCTGAAAATGCCGATCTGGTGGTCCAATTATCATCAGCTCGACTATCCTAGGTATCACGGCCAGTGATCTGATGTGGACAATTTGAAACAAAAGGACTCTGATCTTTTTTTCTTTTCTTTTTTTGCTTTTTTATACAAAAATGTTCAATGTCTTGATATTCCTCAGGCAACGATGTCTATGTTCAGTGGAAGCACCAATCATTTTTTTTCTCCTTTTCTTTTCCATTAATTAATGTCGAAATTCGGTGGAAAGGGTAAAATCTTTAGGCGATTTATTTTCACAGCGGATATGGTAAGGACTCAAGTGATCACATTTTGCAACTTGATTGAGTTGGCCCCGTCGAGTCCACAACAATCATCTCTTGTTGTTTCATTGATCTTACGGTGAATATCAACCAAAATCTCAAACTAATTCATCGGAATCATATTTATTTCATAAATTTCTCTCATGAAAAATCTCAAATTAATACAGGCGCTCCACATTTACCTAAAACAAATCTTCGCACCCCACTCATGGCCAGTGACGGCTCATAGGCCCTCACCTAGTGGCAAATGGGGGTTGTCGGGCCTTGGCCAATGGCTAGCGGCGTCTCGATAGCTTTAACATTAAAAAAAAGAATAAAGTAAAACTAATAAAAATTTCAAAAATTAAGAAAAAAAATTGTCCATGAAAGTACCTATCATGTCATGTAATACGGCAGGCATCCAAATGTTTGATTTCTGACCAAAATTGACAGAAAGGAATACATTGGCAAATTGTCAAAGAGTTTAGGACTAATTTGGCACAACTAAAATATTTATGATGAAATTGCATGCCATACAATATATTTATTTTTATTGTTCTGGACAACTTTCCCATAGACTTCTTATGCACAAAAATTTCTGTTCGTGCAACAACTTGACAACTAAATTAGTAGTTGTGGATTTTTCTTTTTATAAGTGGTTATTTACAAAGAGATCAACAGAGGCCAAAATGAATTAATTTAGTTCATAGCCTCGTTCCTCTCTCCCTCTCATCTCCACACAACTGCCTTCTTCTATCTCAATGGAGGGGAGTGTTTGATCTAAATTTCTCCCTCCCCTCCTCTCTCTGTTAACTAATTTATTTCTCTGCTCCTTTTTCTTACATTTCTCCCATTTGTGGAGCCTTTTTCTTCCAATCCAGTCTATATCTAGAAGCTTCTCTTTCCCGTTTCGGAAAATTTTTTAGAGTGAATGTTTTTTGAGGTTTTGCTTCTTTCAGATTCCGTTAGTGCACAAGCTTAGTTTCAAAAGAGAACGGGGGAGTTCCATGAAGGTTTCACTCTCATCATCAGATCTATGCTCATTCAAACCTTTTTTTTACTTGGCGACAGTGTTGAGCACGCCGAACTTATACGCACACTGCTAACAGGTAAAGCCACAACAATAGATGAAGATCTTAGAGTTTGCTCATCACTAAAGATGGATTCGATGATCGGCCATTGATTTTGGTTTGAAGAAGTCATAGATTTGTATTTTGAGAGTGTTACCCATAACTTTGTTTTGATGATTCATCTTGTTATCTTGAGCTTATTTAATTTTGAAGTTGTAGCAATTGGATTGCGATGTTTCACTCTATTTTTTTATTTTTACTTTTGCCGACATGAATGAAATATTACTTTGACAAAAAAAAAAAGTGAGGGTATTCTGTTTTTAAAACCAACAATCGCGTTGTTTTAGAATTATACACTATATAATAGCATAATGGAACTCCGTAAAAATGAATAAGTTCAAAAAAAGCTCAACAACATCACATGAATTTATAAAAAAAAATAATAAGAGGACAAGGAAAGGCAACACCCAATGAAAAGTGCATGGGAAAAGAAACGCTGGCACAATCACTGATCCTTGAGAATCAATTCATAGTAAAGACTCAATTCTGCCAGTAGAGTCTGTTGCACAAATCAAAATAAGTCAGCATAAACGTCAAGAACAGTATGCAAACTGGGACAAGAAATCTGTAACTGCAATAACAGGAATGAAAATAATGGAATGGATACAAATTGACCGAGGTCTGTGTTGGACATAGTTTTTCTAAAACAGATTCGCCCCCTCCCTCTACTATGTGCTGGAGGATTCTCAGACGTTTGTGTGCCAGGATACAACAGTGAGCAGCGAAGAAGTAAGCACAATATCTCAGCTTCTAGCGAACTGAAACAACATCTTGAACACTTAAAACAATGCAGATGAAGGGACTAGAAATAGAAGGAGAGTTTTCATTTTTTTTCTTCTCTTCTACCTTTCTAAACTACGGAGGCTATTTATAGAGAGGAGAAATGTCAGTTACGCCGACATTAATCCACATCGTAATTGATGACATTAATCCTCATCGTAACTGATGATATTAATTCACGTCGGTTACACTGATATTAATTGACATCATAACGACGACATTAATTCACGTCGAACCGACAACATTAATTCATGTCGGTTACATTGATATTAATTGACATCGTAACTGACGACATAAATTCAAGTCAGTTACGCTGACATTAATTGAGCCATTAACCATCAATTACAATAATCCCCCACATAATGGCTCAACAGAACTAAGACTCGAGGAAATCCAAGTGTTCAACAATTGAAACCTGCATAGGATAGGCAGGTGTTACCCTTGAACCTTCCTTTGTAAAAGAGTATTTACTTTACTAGCTGTCCAGTAGACATGATGTTCTTGAACTGTCCTGCTTTCTTATGTAAATGAACCATACACTTCACATAGGAATCATCTAAACGATTATTCAATTCTCATGATTATGTTTGTTTTGGCCATGAACATCAACCTAGTTTTGCGAGAATTTCTAAGAATTCATCTCTAAATAATTCTCCTTTGAAGCGGCCGCACTTCTTTCTCACATAGGTGATTACTTAATTTTTGAGTAATTTGTTTACCCCACTTAAGAATCATTAAAAAAAATTGCTATCCTTTTCCTTACAATATCACTGATATTTTACAGGAATGGTTTTAGGGATAAACCCCACAGTGACATCACTAAGTCATATAATTATGTTGTCCCTTTGGACCTAGATCTTGGGATGG
>JAGVVM010013238.1:0-21224 GCA_019149425.1 Psidium friedrichsthalianum
TGCAACCCCATCATCCGCCTCACTTGACATGGTTAATAAGGTCTATTTGATGCGACATATCTTTCAAAGATGTGGGAAGGTCCGCTAGTTTTTGAGCATACTAATGAATTCAATTTGATCATCAGTTAGCTGAGTTCGATTGATATTCGCTTGGATGATAATATATGTGCTTAGATTCATTACTTTCATTGCCTGATAGTTGAAGTACTATTGTGATCAATTGTAGTAATTCATCTAGGTCAAGAAACTTGACAGTAGATGAGGTTCGCGATTTTACTCTGAGTGAGGACAGAATCTAGTGATCCGTGTTTATTGTTCCGTAGGTGAAGGTAGAAAGAATGCGTTATAAAGAATAATACGAAAATGTACATGCCTGGTCAGTTTAGAACTAATACTGTTGTCTATAGGCACTATGGTAAAAGAGAGCATCAAAAACGAGAAGGTAAGTGAGAAAATAAGGAAGTACGGAGGTTTTGGCTTTCTTTCTTTGTAAGCGGCCTTGTTTGCGTGTGTTTTCTTTTTTTAAATCTCTAGGGAGACGAATTGAACAAATTGAAAGGAAAATTCTTTTCTTGGCAGAGAAAAAAGGTTCCTCAACTCTCATGCTTTTTGTTAGGGTATGGTTCATATTCCACGTCGACAAGAAAACACAAGGTTTAGCTCTATTTGGTTTTTTGTACTCTATTTCTCTTACGAAAACTCACGTTGAGACCTATTATATAGAACAGTCTAGGAAATAGTTGCTAATCTAGTTAGAAAAAGCAAACTAAAGCGAAAAAGCCGCAGATATTCTGTTCCGACAAAGAGAGAAAATATGGAAGCACAGAGGTTTTTGCTTTCCTTCTTTGTAAGCGGCCCTGTTTTGTGTGTGTGTGTGTTTTCTAATCTCTATGGAGAGCAAATTGAAAGGAAAATTCTTTTTTCTAGCAAAGAAAAGTTCCTGAATGCCCACGTTTTCTGTCGGAGGGTCATTCATACACTCATCGATAGGAAAGCATGAGATTTTGCTCTATTTCATTGTGTGAGAATACATATAATCTCTTTCACTTGTAATTGAGTAATGTAAACAAAAACTAGGAGGTGCTAATTATAATGGAATCATTTGCGATGTAGTCCTAGTTTTAAGGGAGAACAAGGATAAATCTTGCGTCTCGATTATTTCTTTCTCACTTTAACTCCCTTTTTTGTTATGGTTATGCACCAAATCCTAACACCTTCAAGCATGTCCTGCAACGTGTAATCCATGTTTCTCATGTTGTGATTCGTGCACAATGTAGAAGCAGACTAAGCATCTTAATTTATTGTTTTCTTTGTCTTTTAAGGTAATGACGTGGGGATCGTGAGCCTTTTTTTTTCAATGTTCATGTATAATCCTTGGATGTTCTTTGTGTTTAGTTTAGTTTATGTACTTTCAACAATCCGCTTATCATAGTCTTTCTGTTAAGTATAATGTCGCGTGTGCTTTTTTACGTGGACCGCCAGTCTTTATTGGCTAAAATGATAATGTGTTCTTTCTGTTAAGTATAATGTCACGTGTGCTTTCTTACGTGGACAGCCATGCTAGTCTTTATTGGCTAAAATGATAATGTGTACTGTCACGTAATCTTCTTCTTCTTCTTCTTCTTCGTCGTTGTCGTCAAAACAATGAGATGGAAGGACCACATTGACTAAATTTTCAATAAAAGAAAAAATTAGGAGATCACGTTCAACAGTGAAGAAGGTACAGGATTCACCCACATTGTTGTCCTTTTGTTTATATGAAAGCATAATCCTCCTTGACTAGCTAATTGTGATGTTCTCGCCTCAGTGACATTGAATCCAAGAGTTAAGTAAAAAATGTTAGAAAGTCCAATCCAAAAGTTTAAGCTAATAAGTGGAGAGAGACCACATGAATATAAAGAGTATATAGGATCCACCCAAGCTTAAGCTGATAAGTGGAGAGAGACCACATGAATATAAAGAGTATATAGGACTCATTATCAAGCGATGTGGGATAATAACAACTTCAACAACCCCTCTTATGTGCAAGCCGGATTACGAGCGGCACGTGGAATTTGATTAATGGAGGGTGGAGACACAATCACGAAAGGATAACAATGGCTCTAATACCATGTTAGAAGGTCCAACCCAAAAGTTTGGGTGGATCCTATATATTCTTTATATTCATGTGGTCTCTCTCCACTTATTAGCTTAAGTGTTTGATTGGACTTTCTAACATGGTATCAGAGCTAGTGTTATCCCTTTCGCGATTGTGCCTCCACCCTCCATTAATCAAATTCCATGTGCCGCTCGTAATTCGGCTTGCACGTAAGAGGGGGTGTTGAAGTTGTTGTTGTCCCATATCGCTTGATAATGAGTCCTATATACTGTTTACATTCATGTAGTCTCTCTCCACTTATTAGCTTAAACTTGGGTGAGTCTTATATACTCTTTATATTCATGTGGTATCTCTCCACTTATTAGTTTAAGCTTTTGAGTTGGATATTTTAACATGGTATCAGAGCCAATGTTATCCCTTTTGTGATTGTGCCTCCACCCTCCATTAATCAAATTCCACGTGCCGCTCATAATCCGGCTTGCACGTGAGAGAGAGTGTTGAAATTGTTATTGTCCCACATTACTTGATAATGGATCCTATATCCTCTTTATATTCATGTGATTTCCCTTCACCCATTAGCGTGAGATTTTGGGCTGGATATTCTAACAAATAAAACATTATAGAAAATTGTGCAATTCGCAGTGAATTTCCAAAATCCGTTCGATGTTTTTTTTATGTCCTAAAGGAGATAATACCTTCTTCTTTTAGCTACTAAAGTAATTCGTTTCGACGCAGCACATTATACATTCAAGTCACAGCATCTTCCAATGTAATGATAATCTTGTGCCATCGTGAATGTGGATCAGGCAGTTCAATTCCTAGTATTGTGAAAATTACTCGAGACAAATTCATAAGTACACTGAAAATCTCAAAACCTATCGCAAGTGTACAACCGAGTCCTAAAACTTTTAAAAAATGCATTGAAAATCCTAAATTTGTCACGAAAGTATAATTGAATCCTAAAACTTATTAAATTGGTACAATCAAGTCATAGAACTTGTCAAGTTAGTACAATCAAGTCCTAAAATTTGCTAACATTTTTCATTTGTCGAGTCGGACGAAGTAGATAGAAAAACATGATAGTACTAGGTTAACAAGTTTTAGAACTTGATCGTACTTTTGAAAGTCTTAGGACTTGATCGTACTTTTGTGACAAATTTTAGGATTTAATTGTATTTTTGTGATAAGTTTTAGGATTTGATTGTACTTTTGAAAGTCATAGGACTTAGCTACACTTTCGTGATAACTTTTAAGACTTCCGGTATAATTGTCTGAAAAAAAAAATTGACATTCTCATTGTACTAGGATCAGTAGTCATAGCATCCCTGGTCTATAAGTACTAAGATTTAGTCCCCAAACTATCCATGTCTCTCCCAGAAATTCTATCATCTCTTTCTCCAATTAGAAGCTGAATTAACCAAACATGAGGAATTTGACAATCAGAAACTGCAATGTCACGTTGGGCAATGTGAAATCCCTGGAAACTCCCACCGGGATGCTCTTGCAGATCGAGGTCCTAGTCATCTTCACCGCCTTGTTGCTCCTCTTCCTAGTCGTCTTTGGCTCATGGCGACGTTTCTGCAACAACGGCAAGCTGCGGTTTGTCATTTTCGTGGCGTACACTCTCTCAACCTACATCCTCAGCTACGCTCTAGGCCTCATGCAAGACGCTCCATTCCGCAACGAACTATTCCCCATCTGGGCAATGTTCCTGATGCTCGTCCTCGGGAGCGCCGATTCCATCTCCGCGTATAGTCTCGAGGACAACGAACAGTGGAAGCGCTTCAACTGGCGGAACCAGGTCAAACTGATTTCGGTGATGCTGCTGATAGTTTTGTACTTCCGCCGCAGCAGGTCCAGCACGACCACCGCAGTCGTGTGCCTCACTCTCGTCTTGCTCCAGAAGTCCGACGAGAGGACTCGGGCCTTGATGGCCGCGAGCCAGCAATCTTTGGAGAGGAGCACGAAAGTGGTTGCCGATTATATGAAATCGGAGCACCAAAATCGGGGCGATTCCCTTGGTGATCCCATGGCAGGGTGTACGTACTTGGTGTGGGGTGAAGAGGGGAATTTTCTGACTTCAATCCTAGGCAAGAAATCACGTGGTGAAGTTGATCCGGCACCCCCGCCTTACCGGATGAAATTGAACAAAGACCAATTGGTCACCATTAAAAAGGTATACCTACAACCGTCTGATAATTTTTAATTTTGTTTTTTAAACAAAACAAAATCATCTCGGTTGGTCGTGGAAAATTACAATAGAGATGATGACACTCTGCATTATTGGTGACGCTCAGGTGTGGGAGTGCGAAGGGAGGCTCTTGAGCTCAGGAGGAGGAGACTCCCGCAACGAGCTCGAGCTCAAGCTCAAGGACAGATGCCTATCTTTTGCCCTCTTCAAGCTCCTCCGTTTGAGATATGCTGGCTACTCATTGCCCCCAGAGGCTCACGAGAATGCGAGGAAGTTGATTTGCAATGGATTGCTCTTGCAAGAAGGCGGTTACGATCGAGCGTTTCGAGTCGTCGAGGTCGAGCTCACCTTCCTTTTCGATTTCTTCTACACCAAGTACGGTATCATATTCCGGCCCAGCTTGTGGCTGGACAAATTGGGTGAGTTCGTGTGCGTCGTCATGGGCGTTTGGGCTACCACATTGCTCTTGAAGCATTACAAGAGACCTACCAGTAACTGTCGGCTCGCCGCTCTGCCAAATGGGTTGAGTGTCGACGTGCTCGTGACCAGCGTGATGATAGTCTTGTTCATCATCGTGGAGCTCATGCAGTTCTTCTTCATGGCTTGCTCAGAATGGGCCAAAGTGATGTTGATCTGCAAGTACGTGCAGAAGAAGTCATGGCAAGAGAATGTGGTGATTGAGAGGCTGATCAGAGCGATATGTGGGGTCCGGTTGCTGAAGCCTTGGGAGCGAAAGCTTCGTCAGTACTCCTTGCTCGAGTCCTACAGGCATAAACCTTCCAGGTTATTGAACAACGCTTTTATGGCAGCCTACGTTGATCAAACTAGGGATGGCCAGAAACAGAGCAAGCCGATCAAATTGCCTAAAGAAGTGAAGCAAGCGGTGTTTGATGCCCTCAAGTCTGTGTCTCAACCTGACATGCCGATCAAATTGGAGAATGGAAAGGCCTCACTGAGAGAGAACGATGAGTCCAAGAAGCTGTTGTGGGCATGTGAGCTTGAGACAGAGACTCAGGTCATAATGGTGTGGCACATCGCTACTAGGATCTGCGAGCACGAAAAGCCGGTAACAGCAGACTCGCCTGATTTTTTGGTGGCGACTAGCTTGTCCAAGTATCTGGCCTATTTGGTTGCTTTCGCTCCACGGCTTTTGCCGGATCACCCTTATGATGCGGAGCATGTGTTTGATCAGGTGATCATCGAAACCAGAATCTTCTTTAAGGAATGCAAGAAAATGGAGGACCAGATTGGAAAGATAAAGAACGGTGCATGTCAGAGAGAAGAAAGTGTTATCAACCGGGGAATTCGGCTCGTGAATCAGCTAGTGGATGAAAGACAAGACGACGAGACGATTTGGAAGATTCTCGCCAAGTTTTGGGTGGAAATGATGTTGTATGTGGCGCCTTCAGACAATGTGAGAGCGCATGCCGAGCATTTGGCTAGAGGAGGCGAGTTTGTAACTCACTTGTGGGCTTTGCTCTCTCACGCAGGGATCAAGTGACCTCCCAGTGTTTGATAGCATCAGTTGCAAGCTACCGTTGATCGCCATAATAAATTTGTTGCTTATGTACGATTCCTGTGGATCTCGCGTCAGTTAATCGGGTTATGTACTTCGCTGCATCACTTGCCACTCTTACTATGCAATAAATGTAATCCTAGTGCTACTGAACAGCTGCATCATATGTATTTCTCACACAGACATCCTTTTTCTGGCTTTGTAATAATAATCCCAGGGATGGATTCACCTAGAGTTTATTCCAAAGTGATTGCACAATACACATGTTGGAATACCTAGAAGTTCAAGAAACTTCTTTGCCCAAGATGGTTCTTTGTACATAAGATTATGGAACTAAGTTTCACACTACCGATAGCAATTTGCTGTGAGTAAGATTTAGAATAAATATGTCAAAAGGTTATGCCTTCGATCTGGGTGGAGCTCAGTTTAAACTGATTCCGGGCCACTTGATGTGGTATGGCTTGTGTTCGAGGACAAATGGTCATGGACAAGTGAGTTGTCGTAGCACTGACCAGATCGTTTACAGAAGGAAAGAATGGAGGGTCATTCACCGATCATTTCAATTGGATTGATCTTCACAGAGTTGGTGTTGCATCTGGGTGAAGTTTACAACTGAAGCTTCTTTGGCTGGTGCAAGAATTTGGCCAAAAGGACTCAGAAGCTGAGGAGACTAGTGAATGATCGACTTGTCCATCAGGGCACCTATTTAAGGAGGCAATGCGTGCACAAACTAAGCAATCCAAATCCAAGAACTATTTGATTCCACCATTTCTCAACACAAATGTAATGATTCAACCTGCGGAATATGATTCACCATGCATTTTTCATCACAGACAGAATTGAAATGAGATGAGAACATCACGTGCCAAGATTAAATAATGTTCTTAACGACCCTTAAATAGGAAGAGAGTACTAACAGCGATGAAGACGGAAAAGGAAGAAAGTAAAATGGAACCTAGAAAACCTGATAACGCCAATATAAAAGGGAAGAGGGGATTGCATTTGTCACTAGTCCTGACCTTTAACCTGTACATACTAAGAACTTTTATTGTCATTATGCCTTGGATCTCCCAGCGAAACTGCTAATCTGATGTGAAAACGTCTCGTTGTGAAATCGTCCCCCCCTCATAACCTCAATAGTGTCGCCCATCTCGATGGTGTGCCATTTGACCGACTTATCTTCATCCATCCCACTCTGGTTGTGTATGAAAAACCACCCATCCGAAGGAAGATCGAACTTCAGGCACGGGTGCAGCTTCTCGGGCTCTTTCCTCAGGACTTTTACTTTATCCAACTGTTTCACTTCCACCGCTACTTTGAGGCTTGCTTTCCACGGCAACGCCATCGCCGCGAACTTCAGAGCCTGGATGCGCACGTCACCACTGGAATTGTCCTGAAGCTCGTAATCGCATATTCAGCGATGATCTTCAAGTTCTGTTTTTGTTGAAGAATTTATCCAAAATGTGTTTTTATTAAAGTAATTCTTACTCATTAATGACTTGCACGTTCTTCCACTAATATACCTCAAACCTCAATTCCACCTCCGAAATCCATACACTTATTGCCCGCCATAATAGTCGTGAAGTTCTGTCAAACATAGTTTGTTTTCTATATCTGTTTCTCATCTACTTCAAGATCGATCTAGGAACAAATATAAGGGCAATTCCAAAAAATTATCCTGAAAATGTAAGGGCAAGTCCTGAAAGTGCTGCATTATACAGTGATTCACTCGAGGAAAAAGAATGACTTCATCATTGACCCAGAGTCAACACAATGTCCCGGCTCCTAATTCAAGTACAAAGGGGTACAGAAATTTGGCGGTACATATTTAAGCATTGACAATTTTTTATCAAGCATCACACATGTCAGTAAGTATTCTGTCTTCATTGCACACGGGTTATCGACTAATACTATAATCACAGGGACAGTTGAATGCATTTTTTAGAGAAGTTGATGTTGAACATCGATCGGTCCAGTTAACGAGTGCCCTCAGATCCTTGTTAAGCGTACTAGTCGAGGAATAACCTAGTTTTCTAAGCATTGATCAGGCTTTACACAACACAATCTAGATAGATACAGAGCTTGTGGGGAGGAGGGGGCGCGCTCTTCCACGTCTTTCTATAACGACCGGGGCCTACCACTCGCAAGATATTATCCGCTTTGATACACAGTCCTCACGGTTTTGTTTCTCCGAGGGTCGCTCCACGATGTGGGACGAGGGATATCACAAACCTCACGTTTTGTTTCTCCGAGGGTCACCCATACACGATGTGGGACGAGGGATATCACAAACTCCCCCCTCAGCGGCACAGCGTCCTCGCAGTGCACCACGTGCACCAACGAGGATATGCTGAGGATATGCTGTCGGGAGTCAGCTCTGATACCAATTATAACGACCTGAGCCTACCACACTCGCAAGATATTGATTGTGCTCTGATACCAATTATAACGACCTGGGCCTACCACTCGCAAGATATTGTCCGCTTTGGACACACAGTCCTCATGATTTTGTTTCTCCGAGGATCGACCATACAACCCCCGGAAAAGGCCTCTTGCAATTAAAGGCAAGCCCAAGTCTTATAAGCCAAGCTAGGATCCCCTCCCTAAGCGATGTGGGATGAGGGATATCATAATTAGAGAATCTGTACATGGGTTTGATTCCAAACAACTTTAGATCCAAACAATTTCACTCATGTTTTCTCGGAAAATTACCAAAAATTTCTAAACTTATTGTAACTGTGCTGATTCGGCCTTTTTTTTTTTTATCATTCATTTTAAATCTTTTGCAATTGTGTCAATTCAGTCAATCCAACCAATTTTGGATGATCGTGTTGACGTGAACGCTAGCCTGCACTGGCTGCCTGGTGACATAATATTTTAATATTTTAAAATTATTTTATTTCCTTTTCTTAGCGAATAACAGGAGGCAGAAGAGCGTTGAAAATAAAATAAAAAGGAAAAAAATTCAAAAAATTCAAAAATTTACCAAACATTCTGTCGCCTTACGGCCAGTAGGCCAAAATTGACTATATGGACTGAATGATATAATTGCAAAAAGGTTTAAGATTAAATTCGCAAAAAAAAGGTTTAAGACTTAATCAGCACAATTGTAATAAGCTTAAAATTTTTGGGTAAAGCTCCCTAGGTTTCCCAGATTGTTTATATTAGTTAAATATAGTTCGATGTGCATTTAATTTGGTCGCGTTAAACATAGGGACAGAATTGCAATGCCAACCAAGCCGAGCTGAGCTCAAATAATCAAGAGGTGTTACCTTATCACCCAACATCTGGTTACAATCGATGCGATTCTATTCACCAAATATTTTGTTGAACTAAACGCATCCATAAAGAGTATATACCAGCACTACAGAGTATTATACAGGCAGACCATAATACTTTTTTGCCCACAACTCTCCAACCTATTGTTTACTACTACTAAGCGGTATCTCATTATTGCAGAATCCATTTAACATCCCCGATCCAAAATTCTTACCGTTATCAATATGCACATGCTTGATCTTTCCATCAATCTTCATTTTGACCTCAGTTGTGAACAGTTTGATCTTGACAATAGCATCAAATTTGTGCCCAGCACAAACACCCAATTCTTCCCTCGAGTAATCTTCCAAAACTACTATATAAATCTAGCTCTCTTCCTTGAAAAAAATTTTGCGAGAGCCTGGGATATCCAAGTGAATTAACTTCACAATTTTCGTGGTTTCTTTAATAGTCATACTAAATTGCATTTACATGACAACAATGTAGTTTGTGACGGTCGCCGGTGCCATGGGAGTTTCCATGAATTGCTTGATGCCCTATGTGAAAAGACAATGATTTCATGTCAAAAATCATATTAATGATATGGTTTTTCCAGGCATAAGGTCTTTATGTGATTGTGAGAGTGCAACATACTGTGGACCATAAATTCTTGACGGTGGTGGACTCCACAATAATTTTTAGTAATTTTATTATTTATCTTTTTATAAATCTAAATAATTGATGTTAATCACAAAAATTGAATAAGGATAGTCACGTAATTATTTTTTTCTTAAGGATATTTTTTTATGTGGAGGAAAAAAATAATAAAGTAGGGAGGGAATGGCCTGCACCTGCATGTGCTGGGCGATGGAAAGTATAAATAGGGAGGACGTGGGAGAGGGATATCACAAACTCCCCCCCTCAGCGTCACAGCGTCCTCACTGTGCACCACGTGCACCAACGAGCGCACCACTGCGGTCCCACATGCTGTCGAGAGTCGGCTTGACCAATTATAACGACCTAAGCCTACCACTCGTAAGATATTGTCCGCTTTGACACACAGTCCTCATGGTTTTGTTTCTCCGAGGGTCGCCCATATAACACCCCGAAAGAGGCCTCTTGCAATTAAAGGCAAACTCTAAGTCTTATAAGCCAAGCAAAGATCCCCTCCCTAAGCGATGTGGGACGAGGGCCTTTAATTGCAAGATGCCTTTTTCCGGGGTTGTATGGGCGACCCTCGGAGAAACAAAACTGTGAGAACTGTGTGTCCAAACGGACAATATCTTGCGAGTGGTAGGCCAGGTCGTTATACTAATTATCTATATCCATGAAGATGTTTTTGACACTCCTCTCTCTCTCTCTCTCTCTGTCTTTCTCTCTCTCTCTCTCTCTCTCTCTCTCTCTCTCTGTACTTCTATACATGAGGAAGCTGATGGAAACGAATCAAACGTCGGCGATGGCGCCGCCATGATGACCAACTGCATGACTCCCATGCGGAAGCTCTTGCAAATCGGGCTCCTAGTCATCTTCACCCCCTCTTGCTCCTCTTCCTCGTTGCCTTCGGCTCATGGCGGCATCGTTGGAAAAACGAGAAGTTACAGCTCGTCATTTTCATGGTCTACACTCTCTCGACCTAATATCACCTACGCGCGGAGCCTCATGCACGAAGCTCCGTGGTGCATGCATTATTCCCCATTTGGGCACTGTTCCTTATGATCGTCTTGGGAGCGCTGATTCTATTCGGCATGCAATCTCGAGGACAACGAGCATATAAGAGCTACAATTGGTAGATCGTGATCAAATCAATTTGGTCGTTCTTTTTGATGGACTTGTACTTTTGCTACAGGTCTGACGGGGTGGCCGTGTCTGTATGCCTCTTCCCCGTCTTGGCAATGGAGGCAAGCAAGAGGGCTCGGGCCTTGATGGCGGCGAGCCATCATTGTTTGGAGAGGAGTACCAAAGTGTTTAGAGAGGAGCACAAAAGTTGGGGCGCTTCGAGTGGAGATATTGGATCAGGTTCCCATGATAGGGTGTCCGCGTTTGGTGAGGGGTGAAGAAGAGAGAGGGCTGGACATCGTAGCTATACAAAAGTTCGACGGCGGATGTCCCTTCACTTCTCCGATCCACTAATAGAAAAACTACCTCCACTATGCCGCCGTGTTTAACCGGTCACCGACAATCTGCGTTAAAGCTTTAAAGCCCTCGCTCATCCAGCACACATGTTAAGCTTTTATCATTACGACGAAAAGGAAATATAACAGCACCCTATATATACACTAAATCACTTCTGTCATTCACACAGCCGCCATGTTAGGCTCATACAAAGCTCTCAAATGAGAAATACATATAGTTCTTCATAAAGTCCGAAAAATCCTTACATTGGTCTTAGATTTGGTTCATTGTGTAGTGGATAGAGTCCGTCGCATGTGCAGAATAGTGAGGTCGGCCGCATCCTCTTCAATTGACGAACTCTCAGGATAAGCTTATTCCATGACGTACGAGACCAATTGATTCTGTACAACACGTCAATAATAATTCATCAACACACCAATCCCATGGACTACCAAATATTCACCTCAGAAGCCGCCTCGCCAAGCGAAAGGGGCCACATACCTTTTCTCTTTCCCTTTCGTTGGAGATCAAGGTGGAGCATGGACTCGTTATCGACGTCGTACTCGGCGAGCATCCAGACGCCATTCTTGATCTCCTTGCCCATGAGGATCAGCTTCTGCTAATCCATGGGATGCGTTCTCGTTTTTTTTTTTCCATTTAGGATTTTAAAAAAATAATTTTACATAAATAGGTAAATTTTTTTTTTTTTAACCATTTTGGGGTTCAAACAGCATTCAAGGTGCCACCTGAGGCCTTGAGCAGCATAGTGAATACCACACAGCCCGTGCAGCATTAGAGTGCCACGCGGGCCCATGCTACTTTCTCAGTGCTGCGTAGCCCAAGGCCAGCAAGCCCGACCGACACTCACAGCTTGCATGCCTTTTAATTATTTTTTTTTATTGATTATTTAATCCTAATAAACTAATTACATACATATTAATAAAATTTCGTATTTTTAGTAATATTTTTTATTTTCTTATTTTCTTATTTATTTTATAATTTTATATTTATATAACTTTCTAAATATAGTTCTTTTTTCCCTTCGAAGCTTATTTTTATAACATAATTATCACTAGTTAATTGAAATTTTTTTAATATGTATGTAATTAATTTATTAGGTATGTAAAAATTAATAAAAATTTAAACAAATAATTTATATTAATAAATAAATTATTTATTTACATACTAAATAATTATATTAATTGAAAATTTTATCTTAATAAATTAATTATTTTTATTAATTATTTAAATACTAATAAATTAATTACACGCATATTAATAAAATTTCATATTTTTGTTAATATTTTTCTAAATTTTGTATTTTTAATTTTTTTTTATAATTTTATATTTATATAATTTCCAAATATAATTTTTTTTTCCTTTTGAAGCTTATAACATAATTATCAATAATTAATTATAAATTTTATTAATATGTATGTAATTAATTAATTTAGTATGTAAATAATTAATAAAAAAATAAAAATTCATCTTAAGAACTTAATTATTTATTTACATACTAAATACATTATATTAATTGAAAATTATATCTTAATAAATTTAATTATTTTTTTGGAAAATAAATTATATTAATTGAAAATTTTATTTTTAATTTCATATTTTTTTTACGTATTTTTAGAATTTTATATTTATATAACTTTGTAGATATGATTTTTTTCCTTTGAAGCTTATTTTTATAACATAAATTTCAATAATTAATTAAAAATTTATTAATATGTATGTATGTAATTAATTATTTAGTGTGTAAGTAATTAATAAAAATTTATAAAAAAGTTCATCTTAAAAAATTATTTATTTATTTACATACTAAATAAATTATTATTAATTGAAAATTTTATCTTAATAAATCAATTATTTACATTCACGAAGTTATATAAATTATAAAAAAATTTATGAATATTTATTTATTCATTATGTACTTACTAATAAATTAATTACATATATCTTAAGAAATTTTGTTTAATTATTT
This sequence comes from Psidium friedrichsthalianum, assembly GCA_019149425.1. Classification (NCBI taxonomy): domain Eukaryota; kingdom Viridiplantae; phylum Streptophyta; class Magnoliopsida; order Myrtales; family Myrtaceae; genus Psidium; species Psidium friedrichsthalianum. The sequence continues at coordinate 13,163 of JAGVVM010013238.1, forward strand.
ATTGATAATTATGTTATAAAAATAAGTCTCAAGATATAAAAATTTATATTTAAAAGTTTATATAAATATAAATGTTTTAAATATAATTAAAACCTTGCGAAGAATATATCTTACCGAGCCCCGAAAACTATCGAAGCCCAAAGAGAACCTTGCGAAGATGGCGAAGATGCCGAGTCCTCGATCTTGTTCGAACCTGAAGAGAGCTAATCTTCTTTGCCTCAGAGAGTTTGGGATTGAAGGCTCCTAGAGGAGACGGTGAAGAAGCAAGGGCTGGTGGGCCTCGTTTCTTATATAGCCGCGAGGTTGACTCGGTCAACGGGGAAAAAACCGGTTTTCATGGAGATGGGTATAGATGACATGTGTGAGCAGGAGGTTGGTCGTCACGTGTTTTGTTACGAGTGAAAATTTATGGGGTGACGCACGGGAGGACCCAAAAGCCTTTTGAAACGTGGTGCAAATTTAGTTGGAAAGTTAAGTAAGCTCATATTTTTAAAAATAATAAAGATGGAACGTTTTTCTTATGGATCGGGGAGAGAGACATGTCTGCAAGACACTTAGAAAGTTCGATTTATTTGGAGTAACCCAATCTTCAATGCTTGATTGTTCATGAAACAAGACAATCGGTGCAATAGGAACTACAAAGTTTCCTTAACTAGTTGCTTAACAAGGGATTCTACGACACTCTCGTCAACAAAATCCCTGTAGAAATTTGTACGCTAGTTACGAACATCACATTCAAGATGATAAAAAAGAAGAAAGAAAACAAAGAGAGCACTGAGAGGTAAGAAAAGCCTATTTTCACTCCTCAAACGTTACTCTCTCTTAAGCCAGTGTTCAAGTGGCAAAAGTTCTTCAGCTTTAATGCTACAATCCAAAAGAACTTTCGGCACATGATGTCAACACAAGCTGAGACAAATCTCGACCTTACCCCACCACACCAGCGCTCCTCACATGGAGTCCGACGATTCATCCGTGGATGGCGGAGGGAATTCAGCTCAGACACCATATCTAACCATCTGACATGCACATTGATTCAAATCCTAATAAGACGATTGCACTTACAAAGGTTCGGGCAGCTCAGTCAAGACTACAATAAATTGACCATCATCAAGAAGCCAGTGAACCTGAAGAATTATGAGCATATCATCTTCAAATATAAGATGCCAACACTGATTTGATAAGTGCTTTCTCTGTTTTTTCTTCTTCTTTTTTTAATCTTTTGGGAGAAGAAGCGAGCAAATGGAAACGAAAACTCTTTCTTGGCAGAGAAAAAAGTTTAATGCACTCCCTGGCTTTCCTCTGTGTCCTTTGACCGGAAACGTGTTATCCATGTTTCTCAGAGCGGGATTATCCTTAACGTAGATGTAGAGTAAGCATCTATTTATTGATTATCGGCCAACTAAGGTATATTACATGTTCTAAACCATGTCAATTCTCTAATGTGAGACTTCTCTCATACAACTCATGCGTCCATCTATCTAATTCATGATGTATTTTTCTGCACGCCAATCGACCATCGGTTATGATATTATTCTATGAAAGCACTTTAATCCTCGTAGCGCCAACTAATTGTAACATTCTCAGCTCAATAAATTGAAACTAGAAGTTAAGGCATGCATGACAACACTTCTGGAGTAGAATTTTTGCTCCATAAGTGATTTTGGAGCAGAAATCTGTTCTGTAACGCAGCTTTTTGGTGCAGAGATCTATTTGGTTACGCAACTTTATTTTTCTACTTTTAGAAGATTTTTTGGCTTCAAAATAGTTTTGAAGCCATTTGAAAAAGTAAAAAAGATTTACTTTTTTCAAAAGTAAAAAAATCAAATTTTTTGACGAAAAGTTTAATTTTAGAGTAGAAGTATTACCATGTGCGCCCTAAGTCAACAGCATATTAGGAAAATGTCTAGTCGGATGAGCTCCCATAGTAAACCGTCCTGCTCTATAAGAACTAAGATCAAGTCCCCAAACTCCTCTCTCTCTCTCTCTCTCTCTCTCTCTCAGAATTCTATCAATTCTTTCTCCAATTAGAAGCTGAATTAACCAAACATGAGGAATTTCAGGGAAACGAACCAAGAGGTGGTGACCGCGATGGCGCCGGCAACGGTCGCAAACTGCAATATCACTGGGGCAACATGACGTCCCTGCAAACTCCCATGGGGGTGCTCTTGCAGATCGAGCTCCTAGTCATCTTCACCGCCTTCTTGCTCCTTTTCCTCGTCACCTTTGCTCGTGGCGACGTCGCTGCAACAACGTCAAGTTCCGGCTCATCGTCTTCATGGCCTACACTCTCTCGACCTACGTGCTCACCTACGCGCTAGGTCTCAGCTGCACAACGAATTATTCGCCATTTGGGCGGTATTCCTGATGATCGCCTTCGGGAGCGCCGATTCTATCTCCGCATACAGTCTCGAGGACAACGAGCAGTGGAAGAGCTACAATTGGCAGATAGTGATCAAATTAATTTGGTTGGCCTTGTTGATAGACTTGTACGTCATCGACAGGTCCAACCAGGTGGGCACCGCGATTCGACTGCCTCTTCGTCGTCTTGGTCTTGAAGACCCACGAGAGGGCTAGGGCCATGATGGCGGCAAGCCAGCATTCTTTGGAGAGGAACACCAAAGTGGCTGCTGATTACACGAGTGTGGAGCACGAAAGTGGGGGCGTTTCCCGTGGTGAAGTTGATCCGGTTCGCATGAGAGGATACGTACTTGGTTAGGGGTGAAGAGTAGAGATCAAGACCGCTGACTATCCTTGTTCTTGTTAAGGAACTTATCAAGTGTCGTCGAAGGAAGGAGGAAGCCACGCCAGCGCCGAACTACCGCATGACACTCGACAAAGACAAATTGATCACCATCGACAAGGTATATCTATAATCTTTTTTTGCATGAGCCTGTTATTGAAAATTCATCACGAGTAATAAGTTTAAGAAGGAAGTACCGGGATCTGAACTCTTGACCTGCGCTCTAATAAGAAGTCAGTCTATAAATAGGTCTTCAAATTAGGGGTGATCAAATCATACCAACTAGACTAGGACCAGTGGTCTGATTCCTGGTTCTAGAGGGCGGCGGTCTGATTCGCAATTCTTAAAATCGAATCAGTAGCCGAGCGGTTCGGTTCCCAGTTCTAGAGGAATAAAACCAGACCGGACCGGTTGACTTTTTTTTTTAAATTGTTCCAATTAATAATTTTGTTCCATTTTTCGTATAGACATAAAAATCATCGATACATACGCTTTGAATAAGCATTCTACAAAATGATATTCATGTGTCCATTCAGTATAGAAACTAATATTCAAGCCCACTTTACTGTTAATAATGAAGAGGGTCAACAGAGAGCTAAGAAGATGTTACTGTGAAGCAGCATTAACGTGGAGCTTCGGATTCTTTCTAAAGCTCATCTTCTTCAATTAAAAAATAATTAATAAAATAATTTTGTTCCATTTTTTGTCATGTTACCGGTTCCAGGGGATTACCCAAGAACCGGACCGACGGTCCGGTCAGGTTCCTAGTCCTCGATTCTGGAAATGGCAACCGGGACCACCGTCCGTTCCCGGTTTTTGAGGCGAACCGGACCGGTCCGGTAACCGATCACCCCTACTTCAAGTGCTAGAAAGAGGTGTAGAATAAGCCAAGATCAAAAAGCCTCTGTGCACTTTCCCCTTCAGCTTAAAAACTAGCCTTGTAATAATTTCCTACTGGATTGACTAACAACTTACATAAAAGCTCAACTCTTCACTCAGGTGTGGGAGTGTGAAGGGAGGCTCTTAAGAAGCTCGGGAGGAGGAGACCCCCACAACAAGCTCAAAGACATATGCCTCTCTTTTGCGCTCTTCAAGCTCCTCCGTTTGAGATATGCTGGCTATTTATTGCCCCAAGAGGCTCACAAGAAGACATGGAACTTGATTCGCGATGGATTGCTCCCAAATAATGATGGATCTCTCTCAAATAATGATAACGGTTACAAGCGAGCGTTTCGAGTCGTCGAGGTCGAGCTCACCTTCCTTTTCGATTTCTTCTACACCAAGTACGGTGTCATATTCCATCCCACTAACAAATTGATTGAGTTTGCGACTGCTGTTTTCGGTATCTGGGCTACGACATCACTCTTGAAGCATCACGACGGACCTTATAATGACTGTCAACTGGCCACACTGCCAAATGGGTTGAGTGTCGACGTACTCGTGACCAGCGTGATGATAATCTGGTTCGTCGTCGTGGAGCTCATGCAGTTCTTCCTCATGGCTTTCTCGGAATGGGCTAAGGTGATATGGATCTGCAAGTATGTACAGTATAAGTCATGGCAAGACTGTGTGTGGATTGAGAGGATGATAAGAGTGATATGTGGGGTCTGGTTGCTGAAGCCTTGGGAGCAAAAGCTTCGTCAGTACTCATTCCTCGAGTCATACTTGTATAACCCTTCCAGGTTATTGAACAACGTGGTTATGGCGACCTACATTGATCAAACTAGGGATGGCCAGAGACAGAGCACGCCGATCCAATTGCCTGAAGAAGTGAAGCAAGCGGTGTTTCATGCTCTGAAGTCAAATTACGGTACTAAATTGGAGAATGGACAGGCCTCGCTGAGAGGAACGATGAGTCCCGGAAGCTGCTGTGGGCATGCGGCTTGAGACACAAACTCAGGTCATAATGGTGTGGCACATCGCCACCAGCTTCTGTGAGCACCAACTGACGCTAGAAGGTCAGAATTGCCTGAAACGAAGAGGAGTTTCCTAGTGGCAACTAGCTTGTCCAAGTATCTGGCTTACTTGGTTGCTTTCGCTCCACGGCTATTGCCAGATCACCCTTATGTCGTGGAGTTCGTGTTCGATCAGGCGATCATCGAAGCCAGGGACTTCTTTCAGAAGTGCAAGAGTATGGAGGACGGGTTAAGGAGATGGAGGAGAATGGCCATCTGCGCAGTGGAGAAACGGTTATCAACCGCGGTGCTCGGCTCGGGAAGCAGCTCGCGAAGATATAAAGGACAAGGAAACGATTTGGAGGATTCTGGCCGACTTTTGGGTGGAAATGTTGTTGTATGTGGCGCCTTCAGACATGCGAGAGCGCATGCCGATCATTTGGCTAGAGGAGGCGAGTTTGTGACTCATTTGTGGGCTTTGCTCTCTCACGCAGGGTTCGAGAGAAATCCTCCTACTAATCCGGTGTTTGATAGCATCAGTTGCAAGTTACTGGTGATTGCGATAATAAATGGTTGCTTATGTATGATTCATGCGGATCTCGCGCCAGTTAAATGTGCGAATGTATTTGGTTGCATCGCTTGCAAATCTCACTATGCATTAAATGTAGTCCTACTGCTGCTGAACAGCTGCATCATATGTGTTCCTCAGAGACATTTTAAGGTTGAGTCATTTATTTGCTATGACTTGCTTTCTAGGACTAATGGTCCTAAAACGAGTGTGCAGAGTCGTCGTAGCAATGAGTCAATAACCAGATCGTTGAGAAGGAAAGAACGGAGTCATCATCGCTAAGGTTCATTTTGATTCAAATTGGATAGATCATCACAGAGTGATGTTGCATCTGGGTGAATCCTTACGACTGAAGCTTCTTTGGTGGGCAACAATTTGGCCAAAAAGGATTCAGAAGCTGAGGAGAGCAAGTAAATGATCGACTGAAACCTGTCAATCAGGGAACGTACTTAAGGAGGCAACTCCTGTCCAAAAACTATTCGAATACACCATATCTCAACACAAATTAATGACTCAACCTGCGGAAATGTGAATCACCATGCGTTTTCATCCGCAGACAGAATTGAAATGAGATAAGAATATCATGCGCCAAGATTAAATGATGTTCTTAACGACACTTACATAAGAAGAGAGTAACAACGACCACAAAGACGGAAAAGGAAGAAAATAGAATGGAAACCTAGAAAACCTGATAACGCCGACATAACAGGTAAGAGGGATCGCATTTGTCACTAGACCTGACCTTTAACCTGCATTCATACTAAGAACTCTGTTGTCATCATGCCCTAGATCTCCCTGTGAAACCATTAATTGGATGCGAAAACCAGGCCTCATCGCAAAATTGTCCCCCTGAAAACCTCAATGTGTCGCCCATCGCGACGCCATGCCATTGGAATGACTTATCTTCATCCTCCCACTCTGTTATGTATGAAAAAGTACCCCTCCGAAGGAAGATCGAACTTCAGGCTTGGCTGGAGCTTCTCGAGCTCTTTCCTCAGGACTTTTACTTTATCCAATTGTTTCACTTCCACCGCTACTTTGAGGTCGGCTTTCCACGGCAAACCATCACCATGAACTTGGAGGCTTGATGCGCACGTCAACACTGGAATTATCCTGAAGCTCGTAATCGCATATCCGACGATCGTCTTCAAGTTCAGTTCCATCTGCATACAGCTTCAGCCGCTCAGAGAGACACGTCTTCAGGGACCGGACAACCTCTCTCAAGCATTTCACAGGTCGTTCACTTGAACTTCTATGGGGAGCCGCATTTTGGATGGCGGCGTTCCCATGCGTAACTCAATTTTAGCAGATTGAGGCGGCTCCGGCGAGACAATAGCCAGACCTGGGAGCCATCGAGGATGTTGCAGCTCTCGACATCAAGCTCGTCATCAAGGGCCTCATTATTGAAAACAAAGTTTGTCTATAGACGGGTATTCCTTGGTGTTTTTTCGATCTTTGCTTTGATCTCCAGGACTGTATCCTGGAAACCAATTCGAATGCAGAAAGGACTTCCTTCCTGGGGCTCCACGAAAACCTCCATTTTTTCGGGGAAAACAGGCGGGAAAATGATGTGTGATGAGGCTGAGTCTGAATGCTTATTATGGTCACAAGATTGAATTAATGATGTAGAAGTGGAATGAACGCTTATATGGAAAGAAAATCCGAAAAGTATGAGTCATGATCTTAGTGTATCTGAGCCATTTTGCATGAGGATCCACCATTTGTGTAGGTGAAGATGTTTCCATCTCATGAAGGATCTCTTCAATGTGTATAAAAAGCTCTGGAATAAAGCTGTGAACACGACATGTTATTGGGTAAATTGTTCTCCTTCGACCGTAATTGAATGTAAGGCTCTAAATGAGGTATGGTCTAGTAAACTTTATGATTATTTGTTTGAAAGTATTTGAATGTCCTACTTATTATCATATAAAAGATGGTAAGCTTGAACATAAAGCCAAGAAAGGATATTTTTTGTTGGTTATGCAGATGATGTTAAGGGATATAGATTGTGATATTCTAAACCTTAGTCACTAAAGTTATAATTAGCAAGAGATGTTACTTTTGATGAAAATTTCATGCTTGATAAGAGAACAAAATTTATTGAATATACAAATATTCGGGGAAAAGAATGTAGCGAAAGAGACAGAGTTTAGTATAGAGAATCCACGGAGAACTTCTAAGATTTTCCTATTCAGTTAGAAAGTGACAATTTGCAATAAGACTCATATTCGATTGAAGATGAAGTAGAAAAAAGTTGATAAACCTCAGATTTGGTTGGCGGGGAGAGCTAAAGGCAAATTAAGCCTCCCCAAAGGTATGGTTTCTCTGATTTTGGTAGCATATGCCCTTTACAATTGTTGAAGGGGTTGGTATTGAAGAACCTTCTTACATTTTGTGAAAATATTTTTTGTTATAAATGTGAGAAGTGGCTTGTTGCAATGAATGAAGATATAGAGCCTCTTCATAAAAAACAAACTTGGGATCTTGTAAAATTTTCTAAGAGCAAAAGAGCTATTAGATGCAAGTGGATTTTTCAAAAAAAAAAGGGAAAATTCTAGGGGTTAAAAATGGAAGATGCAAAGCATGTTTGGTAGTGAAGGGTTTTAGTTAGAATGGGGAGATAGACTTCAATGAAGTATTCTCTCTAGTTGTGAAACTAGTTTTTTCATGTGGTTGCTCGCATTAGTGGCACTTCATGATCTAGAGCTTGAGTAACTTGATATCAAGACTGCTTTTCTGCATGACAAGTTTGGAGGAGACAATGTATACGTCTCTAACCCGAAGGATTCGTGTTAAGGGTAAAAAAGATCACATTTGCAAATTGAAAAACTCATTGTATAGTCTCAAGACGGCAATTCT